>JARQOD010008530.1:0-35205 GCA_033576555.1 Oophaga sylvatica
TGCAAACTGTGTGAACTTTTCAGCACGCTTGTATGAAGTAATACAAGTCATTTCATTTCAACCTGTGTCTCCTGTGTTTTCCTCGCACCCAAGCACAAGACGCTATAGGAACTGTACACTATACATGACAGTGGTAGAGGTCGTGTGATCTCAGGTGTTTTTGAAATTAGTAGAGTTGGTGCTTTTCAGGGTTTTTTTGGGATTGCAGTAAGTGCCCTTCCTGTCCTTTTCTATTTAGGTAGTTTGGGCCCCAACGTTTGCTCATTCTATTTTCTGTCTGTGTCAGTATTTCTTCTTGTCTAACCGCCATTACATGTTTGGGGGCTTTCTATGTTCTTTGGGGATCTGCTCCGGGGCAGATAGCTTTCCTCTTTCTATCTTTAGGTGTAGTTAGTTTCTCAGGCTGTGACGAGGCGTCTAGGACCAACGTAGGAACGCTCCACGGCTGCCTCTAGTTGTGGTGGTTAGTCAGGGTACTGCAATCTCATAGATTCCAACTGCTCTGGTGTATTGCCTTTTTTACCTGCACTCCTCAGCTACCGAAACATAACAGGTCTCCCATCGAGGACAGGAAACCAACTGATGCGGAGAGAGGAGCCGCCCCTTTTATCTTGAAGGTTTCCTGTCCTTGATGGGCGGATCCCCTCTCTCGTGGTGCCGTCATGTATGATGGAAAAAAGTTATGCTGTACTTTGTCTGGTCTCTGTGTCAGCGATGTCCTTCTTTTAAGAGGTGAACAAAACTGTGGCCGCCCACATGTTTATGCACGTTTAAAAAGGCGGACACTGCTGGATCACAGGTCAGACAGTGTCAACAGTGTCTCATCTGCCCTGCTGTAGGGAATCTTCTGCGGGGGTTCCGTCTGAATCACGTATTTCAGCAATTTACACTGGTGTAAGCACTCAGTGTAGAGAGCAGGATAAATGTCAGTCGTGCCTTACTGCGATCTTCGGGAGGAAGAATGAACAAATCAACAGCAGATCAAGAATATGTTCTATTTATTTCTTACACTGTTCCTCGTGCGGTGTAAGTGATTAGATGACTGTATTCTTCGGGTTGGTGGGATTATAGCAATACTAGATTTCTATTGGTGTTTTCTGTTATGTTTCGGTAGCTGAGGAGTGCAGGTAAAAAAGGCAATACACCAGAGCAGTTGGAATCTATGAGATTGCAGTACCCTGACTAACCACCACAACTAGAGGCAGCCGTGGAGCGTTCCTACGTTGGTCCTAGACGCCTCGTCACAGCCTGAGAAACTAACTACACCTAAAGATAGAAATAGGAAAGCTATCTGCCCCGGAGCAGAACCCCAAAGATAATAGAAAGCCCCCAAACATGTAATGGCGGTTAGACAAGAGGAAATACTGACACAGAAAGAAAATAGCATGAGCAAACGCTGGGGCCCAAACTATCTAAATAGAAAAGGATAGGAAGGGCACTTACTGCAATCCCAGAAAACCCTGAAAAGCACCAACTCCACTAATTTCAAAATCACCTGAGATCACACGACCTCTACCACCTAAATTAGTTCTCTGGTGTAACAAAATCAAAACAGCAGCCACTGAAAAAACTGGAAAAAGCAAAAGAACAAAACTCAGTGGCTGAACTAAACTGAGAGGGCAGAAGCCCCCGGAGGGGACCCTGAAGGCCCCCAAAGAAGTGCAGGACAAAATGCAAAAATATAGCAAAAACACAAAAGAAGCAAAAGTCTTATCTGTTAGCAGGAGATGCAGACACGACACAGCAGGCTACAAGGGAAACTGGAATGAAGGATTCAGACCAGAACAATTGATCACGGCAACCCTGATGGGAAAATGACTCCCTTATACAAGACCAGTCAGTAACACCTGATTCCCAGTCCTCACAATCTTCACTAGCACCGCTTGTAACCACCAGAGGGAGCCTCTGCTCAGAACTCATCTCAAACCCATTCACAACAGTACCCCCCCCTTGAGGAGGGGTCACCGAACCCTCATTTGAGCAACCAGGTCGGTCAGGATGAGTTCTATGATACGCACGGATAAGTCTCCTAGCATGGATGTCCGAAGCAAACACCCAAGAATTGTCTTCCTGACCATAACCTCTCCATTTAACCAAATACTGGAGTCTCCGTCTAGAAAAACGAGAATCCAATATTTTCTCAACCACATACTCCAGATTGCCCTCAACCAAAACAGGGTCAGGAGGCACAGCAGTAGGAACCACTGGCTCAACAAACCTCTTCAACAAGGACTTGTGGAACACGTTATGGATCTTAAATGTCCCTGGAAGAAGCAAACGAAAAGAAACAGGATTAATAATCTCCATGATCTTATAAGGTCCAATGAACCTAGGCTTAAATTTAGGAGATGCTAATCTCATAGGAATATTCTTTGAGGACAACCAGACCAAGTCCCCCACTTTAAACCGAGGACCATCAGTCCTATGCCGGTTAGCAAACCGCTGAGCCTTCTCCTGAGAGAGGGACAACCTCTCCACTACCTGGTCCCAAATCTGTTGCATACGCTCCACAACAGAGTCAACACCTGGACAGACAGAAGCCTCCGTCTGTCCTGAAGAAAATCGAGGGTGAAACCCAGAATTACAGAAAAACGGAGACATCAAAGTGGCAGAGCTAGCCCTATTATTAAGAGCAAACTCAGCCAAAGGCAAAAAAGAGACCCAGTCATCCTGATCAGCAGACACAAAGCATCTTAGATAAGTCTCCAATGTCTGGTTTGTTCTCTCAGTTTGACCATTGGTCTGAGGATGAAATGCCGAGGAGAAAGACAATTGAACACCCAGTTTAGAACAAAAAGTCCTCCAAAATCTGGAAACAAACTGGACTCCTCTGTCAGACACAATGTTCTCAGGAATGCCGTGTAAACGAACCACGTGCTGAAGGAACAACGGCACCAATTCAGAGGAGGAAGGCAACTTAGGTAATGGCACAAGATGTATCATTTTGGAAAACCTATCACAAATTACCCAGATGGTGGTCATTCTCTGAGAAACAGGAAGATCGGAAATGAAATCCATAGAGATATGGGTCCATGGTCTCTTGGGCACAGGCAATGGCATCAATAAACCACTAGAGCGAGAGCAAGGCTTGGAGCGAGAGCAAGTCCCGCAGGACTGCACAAATTCCCTGACATCACGAGACAAGGTAGGCCACCAAAAGGACCGACTAACCAAGTCTCTGGTACCAAAAATTCCGGGATGCCCAGCCAATGCGGAACAATGAATCTCAGACATCACACTCTTTTTCCATTGGTCCGGGACAAACAATTTTCCAACAGGGCAGCGCTCGGGCCTATCCTCCTGACACCCCTCCAGAGCAAGTCTCAAATTGGGCGAGATGGCGGAAAGAACTACACCCTCTTTCAAAATAACAGAAGGATCAGATAACTCAGGAGAGTCCGCAAGGAAACTCCTCGAGAGGGCATCCGCCTTAACATTCTTAGTGCCAGGAAGAAAGGAAACCACAAAATTAAAACGTGTGAAAAACAAGGCCCACCTGGCCTGTCTAGGATTGAGTCGCTTGGCAGATTCCAGATAGACCAGATTCTTATGGTCCGTAAGGACCACCACCTGATGTTTGGCTCCCTCCAGCCAATGTCTCCACTCTTCAAAAGCCCACTTCAAGGCCAATAACTCCCGATTACCCACGTCATAATTACGTTCAGTAGGAGAAAATTTTCGAGAGAAAAAGGCACAAGGGTTACTTTTAGAGGTCTCTGGATCTTTTTGGGACAAAACGGCACCTGCCCCAATTTCAGAGGCATCAACCTCCACCTGAAATAGCAGAGAAACATCAGGCTGCCGTAGAACAGGAGCAGAAGTGAATCTCTGCTTAAGTTCCTGAAATGCAGAGACTGCCTCAGGAGGCCAATTCACCACATCAGAACCCTTTCTGGTCAAATCAGTTAATGGTTTAACAATAACCGAGAAATTACCAATAAATTTACGATAAAAATTAGCAAAACCCAAAAATCTCTGAAGAGCCTTTAATGAAGTAGGTTGGACCCAATCACAGATGGCCTGAACCTTGACCGGGTCCATTTCAATAACAGATGGGGACAAAATGAATCCCAGAAATGAGATCCTCTGTACGCCAAAAAGACACTTTGATCCCTTCACATACAGAGCATTCTCTCTCAAAATCTGGAATACAGTTCGAACATGTTTCACATGAGAGTCCCAGTCATTAGAAAAAATCAATATATCATCCAAATAAACAATCAGAAATTTGTCCACAAAATCCCTGAAAATGTCATTCATGAAGGACTGGAAGATGGAAGGAGCATTAGTGAGCCCAAAGGGCAGTACTAGGTACTCAAAATGCCCTTCAGGGGTATTGAATGCCGTCTTCCATTCATCCCCGTGCTTAATGCGAATAAGGTTATACGCCCCCTGAGGTCAAGCTTGGTAAACCAAGTAGCGTTTTTCACCCTGGAAAACAGGTCAGAAATCAAGGGTAACGGGTATTGATATTTCACAGTAATATTGTTCAAGAGACGATAATCAATACACGGCCTTAATGAACCATCTTTTTTGGCCACAAAGAAAAAACCGGCACCTAAGGGTGAAGAGGATGGTCTGATATGACCCTTCTCCAATGATTCCTTGATATAAGACCGCATAGCGTCATGTTCAGGTACAGACAAGTTAAAAAGGCGACCTTTAGGGAATTTACTACCCGGCACTAATTCAATAGCGCAGTCATAGCTCCTATGGGGAGGCAAGGATGCAGATTTACTTTCGCTAAACACATCAGAAAAATCAAACAAAAAGTCAGGAACATCCTGAGCCTGGGGGGAGGCAGAAAAAACAGGAGTGTTGGTATTAACACATTGGCAGCCCCAACTGGTTACAGACACAGATTTCCAATCCAAAACAGGATTATGAGACTGTAACCAAGGGAAACCCAGCACGATAATGTCATGCAGATTATATAGAACCAAAAATTTGCAGCACTCCTGGTGATCAGGTTCAACCCTCATTATCACCTGAGTAGAAAACTGGGGTTTATTCTCAGCCAAAGGGGTAGAATCGATCACCAGTAGGGGAACAGACTTCTGTAGGGGTATCAAGGGAAACCCACAACGTTTAGCAAAATCATAATCCATCAGGTTAATAGCTGCTCCAGAATCAACAAAAGCCTGAGCAGAAAATGAGGACAGAGAGCATATCAGAGTGACAGTTAATAAAAACTTAGTCTGAACACTACCCAAGACAACTGAGCGTGCAAAACGTCTTCCCGCTTAGGGCAGACTGAAATAGCATGAGAGGCATCACCACAGTAGAAACAACCCATTGCGCTTTCGAAACTCATGACGCTGTGCCTCAGACACCACTCTATCACACTGCATGGATTCAGAAGCAGGTTCACAAGGCAACACTATTCCACGCATACTTCTCCGCTCACGCAAACGTCTGTCAATTTGAATCGCTAATGACATAGAATCATTGAGACCAGAGGGGACAGGGAATCCCACCATAACATCCTTTACTTATCTGACAGACCCTTCCGGAAAAGGGCCGCCAAAGCGTCGTCATTCCATTTGGTCAGGACTGCCCACCTACGGAATCTCTGACAGTATAACTCAGCGTCATCAAGCCCCTGATTTAATGCCAACAAGGCTTTCTCAGCTTGATCCGTGACATTAGGCTCATCGTACAATAACCCCAAGGCCTGAAAAAATGCATCAACATCACTCAAAACAGGATCCCCAGGTGTCAGGGAAAAAGCCCAATCCTGAGGATCGCCGCGCAGGAGAGAGATGACAATTTGAACCTGCTGCGCTGCGTTCCCTGAGGACTTAGATTTTAAGGCAAAAAACAATTTACAATTATTTTTGAAATTCTGAAACTTAGCTCGATCCCCTAAAAACAAATCTGGCATGGGGATCCTAGGTTCCACAACAGGCAACCCAGCAAGATAGATAGCAATACTCCGAACCTCAGTGGCAAGCTGATCCACACGGCCAGACAACTGTGCAAACTCCATTGAGAGAAAAGATCCTCCCCAGCACCCAGAGATACAGAGGGAAAAAAAAAAAAATGCAACAAACAGAAAAATATCTCTGACAACTCTGACAATATTTTTTCCCTTCTGTGAGTACCATACAATTTTCAATTTTTTCTGGCCGGTGATACTGTTATGTTTCGGTAGCTGAGGAGTGCAGGTAAAAAAGGCAATACAGCAATACACCAGAGCAGTTGGAATCTATGAGATTGCAGTACCCTGACTAACCACCACAACTAGAGGCAGCCGTGGAGCGTTCCTACGTTGGTCCTAGACGCCTCGTCACAGCCTGAGAAACTAACTACACCTAAAGATAGAAATAGGAAAGCTATCTGCCCCGGAGCAGAACCCCAAAGATAATAGAAAGCCCCCAAACATGTAATGGCGGTTAGACAAGAGGAAATACTGACACAGAAAGAAAATAGTATGAGCAAACGCTGGGGCCCAAACTATCTAAATAGAAAAGGATAGGAAGGGCACTTACTGCAATCCCAGAAAACCCTGAAAAGCACCAACTCCACTAATTTCAAAATCACCTGAGATCACACGACCTCTACCACCTAAATTAGTTCTCTGGTGTAACAAAATCAAAACAGCAGCCACTGAAAAAACTGGAAAAAGCAAAAGTACAAACATCAGTGGCTGAACAAAACTGAGAGGGCAGAAGCCCCGGAGGGGACCCTGAAGGCCCCCACAGAAGTGCAGGACAAAATGCAAAAATATAGCACAAACACAAAAGAAGCAAAAGTCTTATCTGTTAGCAGGAGATGCAGACACGACACAGCAGGCTACAAGGGAAACTGGAATGAAGGATTCAGACCAGAACAATTGATCACCGGCAACCCTGATGGGAAAATGACTCCCTTATATAAGACCAGTCAGTAACACCTGATTCCCAGTCCTCACAATCTTCACTAGCACCGCTTGTAACCACCAGAGGGAGCCTCTGCTCAGAACTCATCTCAAACCCATTCACAACATTTTTCTGTTTGGCTGCTGTTACACACTTAAAGAATCTTTTTATTGCATCATCTTAGTTTGAGAGCTAAAATTTTTCCATATTTCTGCCGACAGGGTCATGTGACAGCTTGTTTATTGCGGGACCAGTTGATGTTTTTATTGATACCATTTTTTGGCACATAACATTTTTTAATTGCTTTATATTCTGAATTTTGGGAGGCAGAATGAACAAAAAACAGCAATTCTGGAATTATTTTTTCATGCCGTTCACGGTGTGGTAAAAATGATAAGGCAGCTTTATTCTTAGGATCAGTACGATTACAGCGATACCACATTTATCTAATTTTTTTAAGTGCCAGAAAGGGCGCATCTAATTATAGATTTGCCTTTTCTGGGGTGGCTGGGGGCAGATATTAGTAGCCAGGGGGGGCACAAAAAAAAATGCACCCTCCCTAGGCTATTATTATCTGCCCCCACTGACTGGCTTTCCCTGTCTGGTGGAGAAAATAGCGCGGGAGTCTATGCATTTTTTTCAACGAATTTACACCTTTAATTAACCCCTACATGTATGAAATTTTGCACACATACACTCAATGTGATTGTTAGTGAAAACCATATATCAAACTACATGAAATGACATGGTTAACTGTATGTAAACCATGTGTCATTTCATGTCGGGTCTGTCATTTCACAAAACCCGGCAATTGAATTAGCGCCTATTATACTATGTAGAAGTGTATGAACTATAAATATATATATACATATATGTCACAATGACATGTATATATACAGTTCAGACCAAAAGTTTGGACACACCTTCTCATTCAATGATTTTTCTGTATTTTCATGACTATGAAAATTGTAGAATCACACTGAAGGCATCAAAACTATGAATTAACACATGTGGAATTATACATTACACTTTACAAAAAAGTGAGAAACAACTGAAAATATGTCTTATATTCTAGGTTCTTCAAAGTAGCCACCTTTTGCTTTGATTACTGCTTTGCACGCAGAAAAGGTGAACGGATGGACTCTACATGCCTGGTTCCCACTGGGAAGCATGGAGGAGGAGGTGTGATGGTGTGGGGGTGCTTTGCTGGTGACACTGTTGGGGATTTATTCAAAATTGAAGGCATACTGAACAGCATGGCTACTACAGCATCTTGCAGCAGCATGCTATTCCATCCGGTTTGCGTTTAGTTGGACCATCATTTATTTTTCAACAGGACAATGACCCCAAACACACCTCCAGGCTGGGTAAGGGATATTTGACCAAGAAGGAGAGTGTTGGGGTGCTACGCCATATGACCTGGCCTCCACAGTCACCAGACCTGAACCCAATCGAGATGGTTTGGGGTGAGCTGCACCGCTCACCGCTTCAATTTTGAATAAATCCCCAACAGTGTCACCAGCAAAGCACCCCCACACCATCACACCACCTCCTCCATGCTTCACGGTGGAAACCAGGCATGTAGAGTCCATCCGTTCACCTTTTTTTCGTGCAAAGCAGTAATCAAAGCAAAAGGTGGCTACTTTGAAGAACCTAGAATATAAGACATATTTTCAGTTGTTTCACACTTTTTTGTAAAGTGTAATGTATAATTCTACATGTGTTAATTCATAGTTCTGATGCCTTCAGTGTGATTCTACAATTTTCATTGTCATGAAAATACAGAAAAATCTTTGAATGAGAAGGTGTGTCCAAACTTTTGGTCTGTACTGTGTATATATATATGTATTCTATGTGTATATATCTAGTGTTTTGTGAGCTGTCAGTGTGATTTTACAGTAGCCGGGGATGAATTGCTGGCTTTTCAAAGGACACCGGTGCGTATAAATCGGACAGCACTCGCATACATCGATTTTTTTCTCAGTCCGATTTCGGCTGAGAAAAAAAATCGCAAATGAGATGTCACCTATTAAATAACATTGGTCCGAGTACAATCCGATTTTTAATCGGATTGCACTCGTCCGTTTTTCTCTCCAGTGAGTATGTACCCTTAGGCTACGTTTCCACGATGAGCTTTTGGAGCGTTTTTGATGTTGCAGAATGTCTCCACCATTTCTGCACCTATTATTTAAGTTAGACTACTTGAGTTTTTTCATTCACTTTTTGTGTGCTTTTGTTTAACATGCATTTTTATCACGCTTTTTACTCTGTATTTTGTCTCTGTTTGGTGTGTCAACTTTATTGAAATACTTAGGTGTGGATTACCTTAGCTGTCGATACATTGATGCGGAAACGCACTAAAAATGCATCTGCATTTTTTTGCAGCAGATTTTTTGCATCTAATATAAGTCTATGAGAAAATTCTGCACAGAAAACTCAACGTACTCGCATATACATTGACATGCTGCGGATTTGAAACACGCACCGCAGGTCAGTTTATGTAGCGTTAGAAAGAAGCACAGTGGGCATAAGATTTCTATAAATCCCATCCACCATCCACATTGCTGTAAAATTCTATGTTTTTGATGTAGGGAAAATATGCAGCGTCAAAAACTCACCAGAAGCTCATCGTGGGAGCGTAGCCGTACATAGATTTTCAAAGTACATACACCGACCTAATCAGGTCTCAGACATCTATTTAATAATATATGCAGTTTGTATTTTTTTTTTACAAAGAATGATGAATTTTAGTACTTACATATTATCGCTCTGTCTTTTGTTTTCACATGTAATATTGCTTGTGAACTTAGAATTTACAAAGGATTTACAAATAACAAACATATAATATTTATTATCAATATTTTTAAATTACATTTTAAAGCTAGTACACTTCTTATAATCGGCCAAGAAAAGGCCCAGTAAGTTGAATGAGACGTTACCTTAAACACGTACAGTAAAGGTTACAAAGGATTACCTTTATGAACAGAGGGTGGGGGGAGAATAAAGTTCCCCAGCGTCACCATAGTTTTGGTTTCTAGTTGAGTATGTAATCTCACGAAACTTGCATGAAAAACAGTAGCTTTATTTTCAATGTATTCCAGGCTATTATATATTCTAAGAAAAAAAAATCAAAAACAAAGAAACTAAACTTTACATCATAATGGCTCAGACATAACTTTTTTTCATTCGACTGCTCCTCGTTTTTTTCACCAATAGAACTCTTACCGATAATAGTGAAGGGGCCATTTACATGCCCGTCATTTTTACAGACCGAGCGATCCGTGCAAAATTGGAGACATGTCCGATGTTAATCCGAGTGTCTGATCAAAATCAGTAATGCAAGTCTATGAGTCCATAAAAAAAATGGACAGCACTCAGATGCCATCTGAGTGCGGTTCGATTTCCACAGACAGGAGAAAGTAAATAAACTTTTTTTTTTCCTCACATATGAGAAAAACTGATGAAAATCGAACTAAACTCTGATGAAACTTGGATGACACTCTGATGAAAATCACTGCAGAAACTTGGCCAGTTTTTCTTAAACTGACATCTGAATAGGCCCTAAAACTGACGTCATATTTCAGCATTAGGCCTCATTCACAAGTCCATGTTTTATTCATGTTTTTCACAGATAGAATACGTACCCATTAAAGTCTATGGGGCTATTCACATGTCTATATTTATTTCATGTATTGTGCGTCCATGACAAACTCACAGAGACATGTCTGTTTTTCTCTAGTATCACTGATAAAAAGTGCAAATTAAAGTCTATGGGTCTGTGAAAAAACATATTCTGCATCCGTGTGCCATCCGTGTACTGTCCATATTTAACTCAGCAAAGGACAGGAGAAACTTTACAATTTATTTATTTATTCATTCAAGAAAAATAATGAAGATGGTAAAAAGAGACCCACATACACTGATCCAAATACTGATGACACCGGTACAATTTTTTCACTAGTGTTTAAACATGGACATGTGAATGGGGCCCAGTATAACTTTATTAACATCATTGATTTTATCAAGGCTACATGCAAACTTGTATCAGACATATTAGGCCAAAACTCGATGGAGGCTTAAAAAAAAAAAAAAAATATTAGAACCACGCTGTATAATCCATAAGAAAATTCTTGGACCAGATTACTCTTTGACACACTTCCATGCAGCACTGATACTAATCTCCTTCTTGCTTCTTAGGCTGGAGTCACACACAACCACAAAAAATCGGTCCGTTTTAGACGGTCGATTGTCAGATCAAAATGCAAACATCACACATCCTTCTGGCATCCGATTTTCCTTCAAAGATGCAATTTAATCGCATGTGTGTGTACCTTGTAACATCCGATTTTCATCCGACTTGCGAGATTTTCTCGCAGGCTTGCAAAACTGACATATAATGGATCCAAAAGAATAGTATTTAAATGCCAAAAGAAAGAATAGATATATACACATAGAGCACATATATATATATATACATGTCATTGTGACATATATATACATATATTTATAATTCTTACACTTCTACATACTGTTATAGCCGCTAATTCAATTGCCGGCTTCAGTGAAATCACAGAAGCCGACATGAAATGATACATTGTTTCCACACATTTAACCATGTAATTTCATGTATTTTTATATATGTTTGAAACATACAATTACATGAGTATATGTGTGCTAAATTTCAGACATGTAGGGGTTAATTAAAGGTGTAAATTCGTTGAAAAAAAATGCGTGGGCTCCCGCTGTATTTTCTCCACCAGACAGATAAAGCAAGCGAGTGGGGCAGATAATAACAGCCTAGGGAGGGTACATTTTTTTTGTGCCCCCCCTGGCTACTAACATCTGCCCCCAGACACCCCAGAAAGGGCAAATCTATAATTAGATTCGCCCTTTCTGGCACTTTGCCCGTCTATTCCCATTGCCCTGTAGCGGTGGCGAATGGGTTAATAATCTGGCGTTATTGTCACCTTAGTATTGAAAGGTGACCTTAAGGCAGGTTAATAATTGATAGCTGTCAATTAGACAACTATCAATTATTAATCCTATTGTATGAAAGAAAAATCAAACACACACAGTTTAATAAAAAATAAGTTTAATGAAATAATCACACAGTTTTTGACCATATTTTATTTTCCTGCTAAAACCATTTCCTGTAATAAAAATAAAATAAAAAAGCAAAATTATACTTACCAATCCGATGTACAGTCAGGTCCCACGGTGTAATCCATCAGAAAGGTTAACAGGTTACAGGTCGCAGAGAGCTAATAATGCTGTCTCAGACCTGTATTCCCCTGAATGAATAAGTTCCTCTCCCAGCGAAAGTAGAGGAATAGATTCATGAATGGAGCTTAATTGATTTATTGGCAATTTAACTGTAGTGACCTGACCTAAAGGGAAAGTGGACACAATCAATTAAGCTTCATTCATGAAACACATCCTCTCCTGTCGCCAGGAGAGGAACTTATTCATTCATGAGCTTTGAGCTGAGCATGCAGGATTACTTGCACAGCTTGGCTCAAAGCTAGTTAACCCTTTGTGAAGGATTACAGCGTGGGACGTGACAGATCAGCGGAATAGGTAAGAATAATGTTGTTTTATTTTTTTTTCTTTATTTTAGGAGATCAATGGCTTCGCACGGATTAAGTGTAAAATAAAATATGGTCAAAAAAATGTGTTTTTATTTCATTAAAATTATTTATTCTTAAAGTGTGTGTGTTTTTTTATTTACTTCAATAGGATTAATAATTGATAGTTGTCTAATTGACAGCTATCAATTATTAACCTACCTTAAGGTCACCTTTCAATTGCAAGGTGACAGTAAGGTGAGATTAACCCATTCGCCACCGCTACAGGGCAATGGGAATAGACGGGCAAAGTGCCAGAAAGGGCGAATCTAATTATAGATTTGCCCTTTCTGGGGTGTCTGGGGGCAGATGTTAGTAGCCAGGGGGGGGCACAAAAAAAATGTACCCTCCCTAGGCTATTATTATCTGCCCCCACTCGCTTTGCTTTGTCTGTCTGGTGGAGAAAATACAGCGGGAGCCCACGCATTTTTTTTCAACGAAATTACACCTTTAATTAACCCCTACATGTCTGAAATTTTGCACAAATACACTCATGTAATTGTATGTTTCAAACATATATAAAAATACATGAAATTACATGGTTAAATGTGTGGAAACAATGTATCATTTCATGTCGGCTTCTGTGATTTCACAAAACCCGGCAATTGAATTAGCGGCTATTACAGTATGTAGAAGTCTAGGAACTATAAATATATGTATATGTACATGTCACAATGACATGTATATATATATATATATATATGTGGATTCTATGTGTGGATATGTATTGATTCGATTCTTTATTAAAGCTGTCAGTGTGATTTTACAGTATAGCCGGGATGAATTGCCGGCTTTTCTAAAGGACACAGGTGCGATTTCATCGCAAGTCACACATGCGGTCCGTTTGTAATCCGATTTTTCATCGCTCCCATAGACTTGCATTGGCGATTGTCGACCGACAATCGGTGACAATCGCAGCATGCTGCGATTGTACACGGACGTTTAAAACGGACCACAAAAAATCTGATACTGGGAGCTGCTCCATAGATTAACATAGGTCCGACTGCAATGCGATATTTCATCGCATTGCAGTCGTCCGATTTTGTCGCCAGTGTGACTCCGGCCTTACACCACTTTGAATGTCAGCGTGTAACGATTTACTATAGAATCATACATACCTCTGGGTGTCGCGATGTGATGCATCACTACTGAAAAGGTAATCAGCTTGATGGCTCGTGTTTGCAATGGCTCCACCTTCAGATTCTGGAAAGTAAATTGGTTTACATCAATGGGGTTCTCCAGTCACAAACATTTATTACATATCTAAGGCCGGGTGCACATGATCCGGAATGGTAGTGCTTTGGACACAGCACATGTTCACTGCGTCCAAAGTGCTGCCGTCTATTGAACGCAGGTGAATCCGCATGTGTCCACTGAACCGTGCGGATTCACCGCGTCCAATATATTGGAGAGACGCCGCATGTCCATCTCCGTGGGTGAGCCATGGGCGTCTGTGGACACATAGTGGGCATGAAATTTCTTGAGTTCCCATCCACTATGCTTTAACATATGGACTCTGCGGGTTGGAAGCTGCACAAGTGTGCAGCGTCCAATCTGCAGCGTTTAATGATCGTCTTCACATTGAGTGCTGTGCCGTTTCTGTAAGTACAATAGGAAGTACAATAGGATTTGAATTGAGACACCCTATGCTATTTTCATGCACTATTGCTGTTTATTTATTTACTACAGGGTATTTGCATATTAAGTTTTTATCTTGGGTTTTTGGTAGCTAGTGTGAATATGCGCTTACATGCTGCATGCACACCAACTTATATTCCAGTTCATCTCTAGGCCTTCAGTTATCACCTATGCATAGCTGAGTGTCACTGGCAACACCGAGGCTAAGGGTATGGTTCCACGTTCCGGATAGGCAGCGTTTTGGACGGAGCGGAAACCCCACTCCGCCCAAAGCCCTGCCCCCTTCTGAACGCGCGGTGAATCCGGATGTGTTCATTCTGTGGTATCATTCAGTCACTGTATGGAGGAAATATCTGGGGATGGAATGGTGGAATCATTCTCTGTGTGGATCATTGTGGTAATGTTTGTCCCTAATAATCCCAGTATTAGTTCCTGATATGGTATTACATACAGATTTCATTGTAATGAGGGGCAATTCTACTATTTTATTCAGTCTATATGTCTGTAAAAATAAACTGTAATCCAGGCCCGCTCCTTTCAGTCTGAACCTTCCCAGTCATGAAGCATCTATAGTCAGCACTGCAGCCATTTCCACCTTGGTACAGTCCCTCTCCTGCTTTTAAGGCTGTGTGCACACATTGCGGATTTGTTGTGGATCCGCAAGTGTTTTTGACCATACAATGTTAAGCAATGGAAAAAAAAATGCTGTGCACATGCTGCAGAAAGTTCCGCACGGAATCCTCAGCGGTTTATTTTCCACAGAATGTCAATTCTTTGTGCGTATTCCGCAGCATTTCTACACCCATTTCATTATAGAAAACTGCAGGAAAATCCGCATTAAAAACGCACAAAAATGCGCTGATTTTTACCTGCGGATTCTGCCCAGAGATGCAGAATCCGCTCAGGAAATTCCTGAGCCCAATGATCCGCAACGTGTGCACATAAACTCAGGATTTCTTCAGGTCTGTTGTGAGTTCATCAGACATTTTATCATGGCAGCCTCCCAACAGCCGCCACACATACCGGTGCCCCTGGTAACATCATGTGCAGCTTCTACTGAAGAGCATTATACTTAATAATGTTTCTCCTAACCCCAGATGTGGACGAGGTCGCGCTCCACACTCTGAGAAAACCAGCCTCTGCGGCCTGCGAACATCTCCAGAAGCCTTGGAGGATACAGCAATAACTTTATTGACAAGAGCACAAGGTGTCAGAATTGAACTGCTATATCAAAAGGGCCAGTAGGTGGCAGCAAACATGTCACCATAATTAGAACTGAATATCTCGATTTTCCTCAGGAATTAATACCAGAGACATCATTTTTTTAGGCATAAATTGATTAAAAATAATAAACAGAGGCATACTCACATTCCCGTGCCCCGTGGACCTAGGGTCTCCAGAAGCTGCGTCTGCCCCGTTTGCAAGTCATAGCACCACTGCAGCTGGTAATTGGCAGGGGCACTGAAAGATCAGTATGCCCCCATTTATTATTTTTAATCAATCCATGGACAAAAAGAGAGGATAAAGGGAACAAGTTATAGATATATCCATAATGCATGACGCTCTATAAAAGCACATTTTCCCTCCTGGTCCCCAGTGTAGATCAACTCAGAGAAAGAATTGTATACATGTTGTAGTGCAGCGGGTTGGTTCAGTGTGACAGACAGTGACCACAGGAAAAGTTCACAGCAAAGGTGTTTAATGTCCACACTCTCACAGTGGGCAGCACACGGTATCCTCCGGAGTGCAGCCAGGAAAGAAACCAGTCCGTGGGAGTCCGGTTGCCAAGGGCGACTGCACCACTGTATTACGCTGCAGGGTGCCAGGAGTTCGCTCTGCGTTAACTCACACAGGCTGAGCTTCTGCAGAGCCGTCTGCTCCGCAAGTGGCAAACTCCAAACTGACCCACACAAACCCTTCCTGCAGGGTTTTTTTTAAACTGGAATCTCTGGCCATGACCAGATTCAAGTTAGTCTGCAGTTAGCTATTAGATATTCATCAATCATTAGAAATTCATCAATCGTCCATAACTTTTATTTGAAAAGAGGTACCCTGGACCATTAGTACTCAAAATGAACATCTCAATGTCCTGAATAATATTTGACAAAAAAATTATCAACTCTATGTGTAGTTCAGGAGTTATTCACATAAATCGCTTATTTATGTCGCATATAATCAAACGTGCTCAATCGTCCATAACTTTTATTTGAAAAGAGGTACCCTGGACCACTAGTGCTCAAAATGAACATCTCAATGTCCTGAATAATATTTGCCAAAAAAATTATCAACTCTATGTGTAGTTCAGGAGTTATTCACATAAATCGCTTATGTCGCGTATAATCAAACATACTCAATCATCTGTAACTTTAGTTTGAAAAGAGGTACCCTGGACCACTAGTGCTCAAAATGAACATCTCAATGTCCTGAATAATATTTGACAAAAAAATTATCAACTCTATGTGTAGTTCAGGAGTTATTCACATAAATCGCTTATGTCGCGCATAATCAAACATACTCAATCGTCCATAACTTTTATTTGAAAAGAGGTACCCTGGACCACTAGTGCTCAAAATGAACATCTCAATGTCCTGAATAATATTTGACAAAAAATTATCAACTCTATGTGTAGTTCAGGAGTTATTCACATAAATCGCTTATGTCGCGCATAATCAAACATACTCAATCGTCCATAACTTTTATTTGAAAAGAGGTACCCTGGACCACTAGTGCTCAAAATGATCATCTCAGTGTCCTGAATAATATTTGACAAAAAATTTATCAACTCTATGTGTAGTTCAGGAGTTATTCACGTAAATCGCTTATGTCGCATATAATCAAACGTGCTCAATCGTCCATAACTTTTATTTGAAAAGAGGTACCCTGGACCACTAGTGCTCAAAATGATCATCTCAATGTCCTGAATAATATTTGACAAAAAATTTATCAACTCTATGTGTAGTTCAGGAGTTATTCACGTAAATCGCTTATGTCGCATATAATCAAACGTGCTCAATCGTCCATAACTTTTATTTGAAAAGAGGTACCCTGGACCACTAGTGCTCAAAATGAACATCTCAGTGTCCTAAATAATATTTGACAAAAAAATTATCAACTCTATGTGTAGTTCAGGAGTTATTCACATAAATCGCTTATGTCGCGCATAATCAAACATACTCAATCGTCCATAACTTTTATTTGAAAAGAGGTACCCTGGACCACTAGTGCTCAAAATGAACATCTCAATGTCCTGAATAATATTTGACAAAAAAATTATCAACTCTATGTGTAGTTCAGGAGTTATTCACATAAATCGCTTATGTCGCGCATAATCAAACATACTCAATCGTCCATAACTTTTATTTGAAAAGAGGTACCCTGGACCACTAGTGCTCAAAATGAACATCTCAGTGTCCTGAATAATATTTGACAAAAAATTTATCAACTCAATGTGTAGTTCAGAAGTTATTCACGTAAATCGCTTATTTATGTCGCATATAATCAAACGTGCTCAATCGTCCATAACTTTTATTTGAAAAGAGGTACCCTGGACCACTAGTGCTCAAAATGATCATCTCAATGTCCTGAATAATATTTGACAAAAAAATTATCAACTCTATGTGTAGTTCAGGAGTTATTCACGTAAATCGCTTATGTCGCATATAATCAAACGTGCTCAATCGTCCATAACTTTTATTTGAAAAGAGGTACCCTGGACCACTAGTGCTCAAAATGATCATCTCAATGTCCTGAATAATATTTGACAAAAAAATTATCAACTCTATGTGTAGTTCAGGAGTTATTCACGTAAATCGCTTATGTCGCATATAATCAAACGTGCTCAATCGTCCATAACTTTTATTTGAAAAGAGGTACCCTGGATCACTAGTGCTCAAAATGAACATCTCAATGTCCTGAATAATATTTGACAAAAAAATTATCAACTCTATGTGTAGTTCAGGAGTTATTCACATAAATCGCTTATGTCGCGCATAATCAAACGTGCTCAATCGTCCATAACTTTAATTTGAAAAGAGGTACCCTGGACCACTAGTGCTCAAAATGAACATCTCAATGTCCTGAATAATATTTGACAAAAAAATTATCAACTCTATGTGTAGTTCAGGAGTTATTCACGTAAATCGCTTATTTATGTCGCATATAATCAAACGTGCTCAATCGTCCATAACTTTTATTTGAAAAGAGGTACCCTGGACCACTAGTGCTCAAAATGATCATCTCAATGTCCTGAATAATATTTGACAAAAAAATTATCAAATCTATGTGTAGTTCAGGAGTTATTCACATAAATCGCTTATGTCGCGCATAATCAAACATACTCAATCATCCATAACTTTAATTTGAAAAGAGGTACCTGGACCACTAGTGCTCAAAATGATCATCTCAATGTCCTGAATAATATTGACAAAAAAATATCAACTCTAGTGTAGTTCAGAAGTTATTCACGTAAATCGCTTATTTATGTCGCATATAATCAAACGTGCTCAATCGTCTATAACTTTTATTTGAAAAGAGTACTCTGGGGGGGGGGGGGGGGGGGGGGGGGTTTTTTTTTTTTTTTTTTTTTTTTTTTTTTTTTTTTTTTTTTTTTTTTTTTTTTTTTTTTTTACAAAAAAATGATCAACTCTATGTGTAGTTCAGGAGTTATTCACGTAAATCGCTTATGTCGCGCATAATCAAACATACTCAATCATCCATAACTTTATTTGAAAAGAGGTACCTGGACCACTAGTGCTCTAAATGATCATCTCAATGTCCTGAATAATATTTGACAAAAAATTTATCAACTCTATGTGTAGTTCAGGGGTTATTCACATAAATCGCTTATTTATGTCGCATATAATCAAACGTACTCAATCGTCCATAACTTTTATTTGAAAAGAGGTACCCTGGACCACTAGTGCTCAAAATGATCATCTCAATGTCCTGAATAATATTTGACAAAAAAATTGATCAACTCTATGTGTAGTTCAGAAGTTATTCACGTAAATCGCTTATTTATGTCGCATATAATCAAACGTGCTCAATTGTCCATAACTTTTATTTGAAAAGAGGTACCCTGGACCACTAGTGCTCAAAATGATCATCTCAATGTCCTGAATAATATTTGACAAAAAAAATTATCAACTCTATGTGTAGTTCAGGAGTTATTCACGTAAATCGCTTATTTATGTCGCATATAATCAAACGTACTCAATCGTCATAACTTTTATTTGAAAAGAGGTACCCTGGACCACTAGTGCTCAAAATGATCATCTCAATGTCCTGAATAATATTTGACAAAAAAATTATCAACTCTATGTGTAGTTCAGAAGTTATTAACGTAATAGCTATTTATGTCGCATATAATCAAACGTGCTCAATCGTCCATAACTTTTATTTGAAAAGAGGTACCCTGGACCACTAGTGCTCAAAATGAACATCTCAGTGTCCTAAATAATATTTGACAAAAAAGTTATCAACTCTATGTGTAGTTCAGGAGTTATTACATAAATCGCTTATGTCGCGCATATATCAAACATACTCAATCATCCATAACTTTAATTTGAAAAGAGGTACCCTGGACCACTAGTGCTCAAAATGAACATCTCAATGTCCTGAATAATATTTGACAAAAAATTATCAACTCTATGTGTAGTTCAGAGTTATTCACGTAAATCGCTTATTTATGTCGCATATAATCAAACGTACTCAATCGTCCATAACTTTAATTTGAAAAGAGGTACCCTGGACCACTAGTGCTCAAAATGAACATCTCAATGTCCTGAATAATATTTGACAAAAAAATTATCAACTCTATGTGTAGTTCAGGAGTTATTCATATAAATCGCTTATGTCACGCATAATCAAACATACTCAATCATCCATAACTTTAATTTGAAAAGAGGTACCCTGGACCACTAGTGCTCAAAATGAACATCTCAATGTCCTGAATAATATTTGACAAAAAAATTATCAACTCTATGTGTAGTTCAGGAGTTATTCATATAAATCGCTTATGTCACGCATAATCAAACATACTCAATCATCCATAACTTTAATTTGAAAAGAGGTACCCTGGACCACTAGTGCTCAAAATGAACATCTCAATGTCCTGAATAATATTTGACAAAAAAATTATCAACTCTATGTGTAGTTCAGGAGTTATTCATATAAATCGCTTATGTCGCGCATAATCAAACATACTCAATTGTTGTGAATGGGTTTGAGATGAGTTCTGAGCAGAGGCTCCCTCTGGTGGTTACAAGCGGTACTAGTGAAGATTGTGAGGACTGGGAATCAGGTGTTACTGACTGGTCTTATATAAGGGAGTCATTTTCCCATCAGGGTTGCCGGTGATCAATTGTTCTGGTCTGAATCCTTCTTTCCAGTTTCCCTTGTAGCCTGCTGTGTCGTGTCTGCATCTCCTGCTATCAGATAAGACATTTTCTTCTTTTGTGTTTGTGCTATATTTTTGCATTTTGTCCTGCACTTCTGTGGGGGCCTTCAGGGTCCCCTCCGGGGGCTTTTGCCCTCTCAGTTTGGTACAGCCACTGAGTTTTGTACTTTTGCTTTTTCCAGTTTTTTCAGTGGCTGCTGTTTTGATTTTGTTACACCAGAGAACTAATTTAGGTGGTAGAGGTCGTGTGATCTCAGGTGATTTTGAAATTAGTAGAGTTGGTGTTTTTTCAGGGTTTTCTGAGATTGCAGTAAGTACCCTTCCTGTCCTTTTCTATTTAGATAGTTTGGGCCCAGCGTTTGCTCATACTATTTTCTTTCTGTGTCAGTATTTCCTCTTGTCTAACCGCCATTACATGTTTGGGGGCTTTCTATTATCTTTGGGGTTCTGCTCCGGGGCAGATAGCTTTCCTATTTCTATCTTTAGGTGTAGTTAGTTTCTCAGGCTGTGACGAGGCGTCTAGGACCAACGTAGGAACGCTCCACGGCTGCCTCTAGTTGCGGTGGTTAGTCAGGGTACTGCAATCTCATAGATTCCAACTGCTCTGGTGTATTGCCTTTTTTACCTGCACTCCTCAGCTACCGAAACATAACAGTATCACCGGCCTAAAAAATTGAAAATTGTATGGTACTCACAGAAGGGAAAAAATATTGTGAAAGAAAAAAGGTTGTCAGAGTTGTCAGAGATATTTTTCTGTTTGTTGCATTTTTTTTTTTTTTTTTTTTTTCCCTCTGTATCTCTGGGTGCTGGGGAGGATCTTTTCTCCCAATGGAGTTTGCACAGTTGTCTGGCCGTGTGGATCAGCTTGCCACTGAGGTTCAGAGTATTGCTGCATATCTTGCTAGATTGCCTGTTGTGGAACCTAGGATCCCCATGCCAGATTTGTTTTTAGGGGATCGAGCTAAGTTTCAGAATTTCAAAAATAATTGTAAATTGTTTTTTGCCTTAAAATCTAAGTCCTCAGGAAACGCAGCGCAGCAGGTTCAAATTATCATCTCTCTCCTGCGCGGCGATCCTCAGGATTGGGCTTTTTCCCTGATACCTGGGGATCCTGTTTTGAGTGATGTTGATGCATTTTTTCAGGCTTTGGGGTTATTGTACGATGAGCCTAATGTCACTGATCAAGCTGAAAAAGCCTTGTTGGCATTAAATCAGGGGCTTGATGACGCTGAGTTATACTGTCAGAGATTCCGTAGGTGGGCAGTCCTGACCAAATGGAATGACGACGCTTTGGCGGCCCTTTTCCGGAAGGGTCTGTCGGATAATGTGTGGCGCTTCCCACGGCTGTGGGGCGTCGGGACATGGCATAGCTTGCCTAGCTAGCCAATGCTCCCACGCCGCCAGTCCACGACGACGTGAGGCATGGGTCCCAGATGGTAAGAGAATGTGGACCCACTGGACCACGGAGGGAGACCCGGGCCTGCCCGGACTAGGGAAGGGCAGCGACCGGGATCCGTGGCAGCTGAGCATGTGGGCAAGGTGGCGACCTGCAGGACTAGACAACACCGCACAACTTCAGGTAAGAAGAAACATAAAGTTTACTTAAAGAAACAAAGTACATAAACAGAACATAAGACCGGGCTCCCGATTCCGCACATCAGAGAAGGGTACACAACTCAGGATCACAGACGAGTGCTGGAGGACATCACGGGTAGATGCAGTCCAGGGTTATCTGGCACAGGCATACTTGGACGGCCTCTCTCTCAGGCCTTAGGCGTAGCACAGGCTCAGCAGGAGAACATCAGACACCGACCTCAGACAGACTTCAGACGATGGCGGGGTCATCACGGGTTGATGAAGTCCAGGATCATCTGGCACGGGCATACTAGTATGGCCTCACTCTCAGGCCTCGGGCGTAGCACAGGCTCAGCAGGAGAACATCAGACACCGGCCCAGGACGAACGTCAGACGATGGCGGGGTCATCACGGGTTGATGAAGTCCAGGGTCATCTGGCACGGGCATACTAGGACGGCCTCTCTCTCAGGCCTCAGGCGTAGCACAGGCTCAGCAGGAGAACATCAGACACCGACCCAGGACAGACGTCATCACAGGGTAGACCAAGGAGGAACCGGCAGGACAGGCAGGTTGTCACGGCAAGTGACCAAGGCAGTCTCTGGGACAGGCAGGTTGTCACAGCAAGTGACCAGGCAGTCTCTGGGACAGGCAGGTTGTCACGGCTAGTGACCAGGGCAATCTCTGGGACAGGCAGGTTGTCACGGCAAGTGACCAGGGCAGGCAGGTTGTCACGGCAAGTGACCAGGCAGGCAGGTTGTCACGGCAAGTGACCAGGCAGGCAGGTTGTCACGGCAAGTGACCAGGGCAGGCAGGTTGTCACGGCAAGTGACCAGGGCAGGCAGGTTGTCACGGCAAGTGACCAGGGCAGGCAGGTTGTCACGGCAAGTGACCAGGGCAGGCAGGTTGTCACGGCAAGTGACCAGGGCAGGCAGGTTGTCACGGCAAGTGACCAGGGCAGTCTCTGGGACAGGCAGGTTGTCACGGAAAGTGACCAGGGCAGTCTCTGGGACAGGCAGGTTGTCACGGCAAGTGACCAGGCAGTCTCTGGGACAGGCAGGTTGTCACGGCAAGTGACCAGGCAGTCTCTAGACAGGCAGGTTGTCACAGTAAGTGACCAGGCAGTCTCTAGACAGGCAGGTATATACGACCTGATATGGTGGAGCCTCCAGGTAGGCTGCAGTCGGATGGCAGATGATCGCTCCCAGGTGAGCAGGCAAGAGCCGGGGATCTCTGCAGATGATGTCCGAACTTCCGGATGGAGCTGCAGTCGGATGGCAGATGATCGCTCCTAGGTGAGCAGGCAAGAGCCGGGATCTCTGCAGATGACGTCCGAACCTCTGGAAGGAACTGCAGACGGATGGCAGACAGGCAAGCCGACAGGTAACAGACAGGTAACTGGAATCAGGAGCTGATGGCTGAAACAGAGTTAGACTGCACAGGAACAACAGGAACACGGATTGGATCTCAGAGAGTCAGGAACACAGACAGGAACACGGACTGGGTCTCAGGGAGTCAGGAACACGGACAGGAACATGGATTGAATCACAGGAACACGGACTGGAACACAGGCCTCGGACTCCGGACATCTGGCACCGATCAGCAGGCTCCGGACATCTGGCAATGATCGGCAGGATCCGGACATCAGGCAGGAAGGATAGGATCCGGACATCTGGAAGTGGTCGTCGGACATCGGACATCAGGCCATGGTCATCAGGCATAGGATCCGGACATCTGGCAGCGACCTGAAAAGGAACCCCAGCGGTCTGGTGCAAGCCCCGCCAGGCTCAACGGGAGCTGGCCGGGGATTGCACAGAGGCTGAGCACAGAGTAACAGAAACTCAGCACACACCGGACTCCTCCTTCCAAGATGAACTCAGGTTATATAGCAAGGATTCACAGTCACTGGCACAGGGTTCTGGACACAGCAGGATTTCAGGAACATAACACATAGGACACAGTTCAGACAGTCAGGTACAGGATGCGATCCAGGATCAGGGGTTCAGGTAAATAGACACAGAAGGAACAGGCCTGGATATACAGCCTCCAGGAACGGCGATCTGGGTAATCAGCCCCCAGCATAGGCGGAAACACAAGACACAATTCAGACATTCAGGTACCGGGTTTGATCCAGGATCAGGGAACAAGACACAGCAGGAACAGGGAATCAGCTCTCCAGAGCTGATCAACATCAGAGCAGGAGCTGAACACACAACCACATACGGCTAGGTCCAGGGATTCAGTGTGGATTCAATGTGAAGCTCTGGCAACACCCACTAGGGCTGGGGAACTTTATATATGAGCTGCTTCACAGCGATAGGCTGGAGCAGTAACTCTAGTAAACACCCAATCCACATAAAAGCAGGACAGGTGTGGGCCGCGCCCCCTATGCAGAGCCAGACAGCACAACACAGAGGGAACCCAACAATGGCTGCTGCCAACCACGCAGTAAGTCATGCACCACTGCAGAGGACTTTTCAAGCTACGGACGGCTTTCACAGCAAGTCAGGAACCGCACATGCGGGCGGTCATGCAAAGCAGCGGAGCCACTCACGCAAGTACGGGTACGCAGCAGAGCCGGGAACTGAGCAGCATCCATATAGGTAACAGACAACAGTATCCCAGCTGGTTAGGGGGAAAGGAGCAAAAGGGTTAATGCAAAAAACATGCAAAGTAACGCTGGAAAACAAAGTACAGAATACCAGCGTTACATAATGTAAAGGATGTTATGGTGGGATTCCCTGTCCCCTCTGGTCTCAATGATTCTATGTCATTGGCGATTCAGATTGACAGACGTTTGCGTGAGCGGAGAAGTATGCGTGGAGTGGTGTTGCCTTGTGAGCCAGCTTCTGAACCCATGCAGTGTGATAGAGTGGTGTCTGGGGCACAGCGTCATGAGTTTCGAAAGCGCAATGGGTTATGTTTCTACTGTGGTGATGCCTCTCATGCTATTTCAGTCTGCCCTAAGCGGGGAAGACGTTTTGCTCGCTCAGTTGTCTTGGGTAGTGTTCAGACTAAGTTTTTATTAACTGTCACTCTGATATGCTCTCTGTCCTCATTTTCTGCTCAGGCTTTCGTTGATTCTGGAGCAGCTATTAACCTGATGGATTATGATTTTGCTAAACGTTGTGGGTTTCCCTTGATACCCCTACAGAAGTCTATTCCCCTACTGGGGATCGATTCTACCCCTTTGGCTGAGAATAAACCCCAGTTTTCTACTCAGGTGATAATGAGGGTTGAACCTGATCACCAGGAGTGCTGCAAATTTTTGGTTCTATATAATCTGCATGACATTATCGTGCTGGGTTTCCCTTGGTTACAGTCTCATAATCCTGTTTTGGATTGGAAATCTGTGTCTGTAACCAGTTGGGGCTGCCAATGTGTTAATACCAACACTCCTGTTTTTTCTGCCTCCCCCCAGGCTCAGGATGTTCCTGACTTTTTGTTTGATTTTTCTGATGTGTTTAGCGAAAGTAAATCTGCATCCTTGCCTCCCCATAGGAGCTATGACTGCGCTATTGAATTAGTGCCGGGTAGTAAATTCCCTAAAGGTCGCCTTTTTAACTTGTCTGTACCTGAACATGACGCTATGCGGTCTTATATCAAGGAATCATTAGAGAAGGGTCCTATCAGACCATCCTCTTCACCCTTAGGTGCCGGTTTTTTCTTTGTGGCCAAAAAAGATGGTTCATTAAGGCCGTGTATTGATTATCGTCTCTTGAACAATATTACTGTGAAATATCAATACCCGTTACCCTTGATTTCTGACCTGTTTTCCAGGGTGAAAAACGCTACTTGGTTTACCAAGCTTGACCTCAGGGGGGCGTATAACCTTATTCGCATTAAGCACGGGGATGAATGGAAGACGGCATTCAATACCCCTGAAGGGCATTTTGAGTACCTGGTGATGCCCTTTGGGCTCACTAATGCTCCTTCCGTCTTCCAGTCCTTCATGAATGACATTTTCAGGGATTTTGTGGACAAATTTCTGATTGTTTATTTGGATGATATCTTGATTTTTTCTAATGACTGGGACTCTCATGTGAAACATGTTCGAACTGTGTTCCAGATTTTGAGAGAGAATGCTCTGTATGTGAAGGGATCAAAGTGTCTTTTTGGCGTACAGAGGATCTCATTTCTGGGATTCATTTTGTCCCCATCTGTTATTGAAATGGACCCGGTCAAGGTTCAGGCCATCTGTGATTGGGTCCAACCTACTTCATTAAAGGCTCTTCAGAGATTTTTGGGTTTTGCCAATTTTTATCGTAAATTTATTGGTAATTTCTCGGTTATTGTTAAACCATTAACTGATTTGACCAAAAAGGGTTCTGATGTGGTGAATTGGCCTCCTGAGGCAGTCTCTGCATTTCAGGAACTTAAGCAGAGATTCACTTCTGCTCCTGTTCTACGGCAGCCTGATGTTTCTCTGCCATTTCAGGTGGAGGTTGATGCCTCTGAAATTGGGGCAGGTGCCGTTTTGTCCCAAAAGATCCAGAGACCTCTAAAAGTAACCCTTGTGCCTTTTTCTCTCGAAAATTTTCTCCTACTGAACGTAATTATGACGTGGGTAATCGGGAGTTATTGGCCATGAAGTGGGCTTTTGAAGAGTGGAGACATTGGCTGGAGGGAGCCAAACATCAGGTGGTGGTCCTTACGGACCATAAGAATCTGGTCTATCTGGAATCTGCCAAGCGACTCAATCCTAGACAGGCCAGGTGGGCCTTGTTTTTCACACGTTTTAATTTTGTGGTTTCCTTTCTTCCTGGCACTAAGAATGTTAAGGCGGATGCCCTCTCGAGGAGTTTCCTTGCGGACTCTCCTGAGTTATCTGATCCTTCTGTTATTTTGAAAGAGGGTGTAGTTCTTTCCGCCATCTCGCCCAATTTGAGACTTGCTCTGGAGGGGTGTCAGGAGGATAGGCCCGAGCGCTGCCCTGTTGGAAAATTGTTTGTCCCGGACCAATGGAAAAAGAGTGTGATGTCTGAGATTCATTGTTCCGCATTGGCTGGGCATCCCGGAATTTTTGGTACCAGAGACTTGGTTAGTCGGTCCTTTTGGTGGCCTACCTTGTCTCGTGATGTCAAGGAATTTGTGCAGTCCTGCGGGACTTGCTCTCGCTCCAAGCCTTGCTCTCGCTCTAGTGGTTTGTTGATGCCATTGCCTGTGCCCAAGAGACCATGGACCCATATCTCTATGGATTTCATTTCCGATCTTCCTGTTTCTCAGAGAATGACCACCATCTGGGTAATTTGTGATAGGTTTTCCAAAATGATACATCTTGTGCCATTACCTAAGTTGCCTTCCTCCTCTGAATTGGTGCCGTTGTTCCTTCAGCACGTGGTTCGTTTACACGGCATTCCTGAGAACATTGTGTCTGACAGAGGAGTCCAGTTTGTTTCCAGATTTTGGAGGACTTTTTGTTCTAAACTGGGTGTTCAATTGTCTTTCTCCTCGGCATTTCATCCTCAGACCAATGGTCAAACTGAGAGAACAAACCAGACATTGGAGACTTATCTAAGATGCTTTGTGTCTGCTGATCAGGATGACTGGGTCTCTTTTTTGCCTTTGGCTGAGTTTGCTCTTAATAATAGGGCTAGCTCTGCCACTTTGATGTCTCCGTTTTTCTGTAATTCTGGGTTTCACCCTCGATTTTCTTCAGGACAGACGGAGGCTTCTGTCTGTCCAGGTGTTGACTCTGTTGTGGAGCGTATGCAACAGATTTGGGACCAGGTAGTGGAGAGGTTGTCCCTCTCTCAGGAGAAGGCTCAGCGGTTTGCTAACCGGCATAGGACTGATGGTCCTCGGTTTAAAGTGGGGGACTTGGTCTGGTTGTCCTCAAAGAATATTCCTATGAGATTAGCATCTCCTAAATTTAAGCCTAGGTTCATTGGACCTTATAAGATCATGGAGATTATTAATCCTGTTTCTTTTCGTTTGCTTCTTCCAGGGACATTTAAGATCCATAACGTGTTCCACAAGTCCTTGTTGAAGAGGTTTGTTGAGCCAGTGGTTCCTACTGCTGTGCCTCCTGACCCTGTTTTGGTTGAGGGCAATCTGGAGTATGTGGTTGAGAAAATATTGGATTCTCGTTTTTCTAGACGGAGACTCCAGTATTTGGTTAAATGGAGAGGTTATGGTCAGGAAGACAATTCTTGGGTGTTTGCTTCGGACATCCATGCTAGGAGACTTATCCGTGCGTATCATAGAGCTCATCCTGACCGACCTGGTTGCTCAAATGAGGGTTCGGTGACCCCTCCTCAAGGGGGGGGTACTGTTGTGAATGGGTTTGAGATGAGTTCTGAGCAGAGGCTCCCTCTGGTGGTTACAAGCGGTACTAGTGAAGATTGTGAGGACTGGGAATCAGGTGTTACTGACTGGTCTTATATAAGGGAGTCATTTTCCCATCAGGGTTGCCGGTGATCAATTGTTCTGGTCTGAATCCTTCTTTCCAGTTTCCCTTGTAGCCTGCTGTGTCGTGTCTGCATCTCCTGCTATCAGATAAGACATTTTCTTCTTTTGTGTTTGTGCTATATTTTTGCATTTTGTCCTGCACTTCTGTGGGGGCCTTCAGGGTCCCCTCCGGGGGCTTTTGCCCTCTCAGTTTGGTACAGCCACTGAGTTTTGTACTTTTGCTTTTTCCAGTTTTTTCAGTGGCTGCTGTTTTGATTTTGTTACACCAGAGAACTAATTTAGGTGGTAGAGGTCGTGTGATCTCAGGTGATTTTGAAATTAGTAGAGTTGGTGCTTTTCAGGGTTTTCTGGGATTGCAGTAAGTACCCTTCCTATCCTTTTCTATTTAGATAGTTTGGGCCCCAGCGTTTGCTCATACTATTTTCTTTCTGTGTCAGTATTTCCTCTTGTCTAACCGCCATTACATGTTTGGGGGCTTTCTATTATCTTTGGGGTTCTGCTCCGGGGCAGATAGCTTTCCTATTTCTATCTTTAAGTGTAGTTAGTTTCTCAGGCTGTGACGAGGCGTCTAGGACCAACGTAGGAACGCTCCACGGCTGCCTCTAGTTGCGGTGGTTAGTCAGGGTACTGCAATCTCATAGATTCCAACTGCTCTGGTGTATTGCCTTTTTTACCTGCACTCCTCAGCTACCGAAACATAACACTCAATGATCCATAACTTGAATTTGAAAAGAGGTACCCTGGACCACTAGTGCTCAAAATGAACATCTCAATGTCCTGAATAATATTTGACAAAAAAATTATCAACTCTATGTGTAGTTCAGGAGTTATTCACATAAATAGCTTATTTATGTCGCATATAATCAAACGTACTCAATCCATCGTCCATAACTTTTATTTGAAAAGAGGTACCTGGACCACTAGTGCTCAAAATGAACATCTCAGTGTCCTGAATAATATTTGACAAAAAAATTATCAACTCTATGTGTAGTTCAGAAGTTAATCACGTAAATCGCTTATTTATGTCGCATATAATCAAACGTACTCAATCAATCGTCCATAACTTTTATTTGAAAAGAGGTACCCTGGATCACTAGTGCTCAAAATGAACATCTCAATGTCCTGAATAATATTTGACAAAAAAATTATCAACTCTATGTGTAGTTCAGGAGTTATTCACATAAATTGCTTATTTATAAATGTTAACGGAAACTTGCAAGAGTTTCAACAGTAACTTGGTAGGACTATCATCACAATGTACTTCATGGCCAGAATGTTGTGAACTACATCCAGTAAGACATTAATTATTCACAGATTCTGTATGAATTTGAAATTCTTTGTTACATAACGCGCATATTCAAAAGTACTCAATCAAACCAATTTTGCCCAAAAAATGCACAACTCTATGTATAATTGAAGAGTCAAAAAAAATATGCTTACTCCACATGTGCAACATTTTATAGGTACCTCACTGTTTGCTATCACAACTAACGAGAAATTTCCAAAGGGGCTTAACCAACTAATCCATGTTTAATTCAAGGTTTGTTGAACAGATGCTAAGTTTGTATGTTAATTTACACTTAATAAAGTTTTATGTCCTCAAATTATTTATATGTAATTGTAACATCATTATTAACCTTTTTTTAACTTTACATAGTGGTTCTTGTGTTGACACGGGTGTCAGTGGGTGCTCTCGTCCGCTGGCCCGGCGGCCTTTACAAAGACAGCATTGACCAGGGCTCATCCCAACTTAACGCCCGACCTCCTTAACAGTGGGTGTAACACTACTCAGACAACACAGGGTGAGGGAATCACAATATTAGGACTTTATTGGATCCCCAAACAATTAACGGCATATCTATCTATATAATTGTCTAACTTTTAACTTCCGTCTGCAACGGAAATCCTTCATCGCTGATTGGTCACGCCCGGCCGGACGCGACTAATCAGCGACAGGCACATCTGACTGCGAATTGGTTCAGGATTTCAACCAGGCACGCCACCGATATCGTCGGGAGATCAGCGACGTTAACGGCCGATCTCCCGACTGTAGCCGCGGTCAGCTCCACGTACATACTCACCTTCTGTCTCACCCTGTCCAGGCCGGCGCGTCTGCTTCTATCCTGTGCAGTGCGGTCACGTAGTACCGCTCATTAAGGTCATGAATATGGATGCAACGCCACTCCTATAGGCGTGGCGTCCATATTCATGACCTTAATGAGTGATACCACGTGACCGCTCCACAGAGGAAGAAGCAGATGCGCCGGAAGAGAGATGCAGGAGCGTGGAGCAACGGAGCGAGGAGGGTAAGTATGATGGAAGAGCACGGGGGAGCTCAGCGGAGGGTGGGAGTGGAGCCATGTATACAGGGTAGGAGCGGAGCCATGTATATAGGATTGGAGGGTGGGAGCAGAGCCGTGTATATAGGGTGGGAACAGAGCCATGTATATAGGATGGGAGGGTGGGAGCGGAACCATGTATATAGGGTGGGAGCGGAGCCATGCACACAAGGATGGGAGGGTTGGAGCAGAGCCATGCCTAAATAAATGACATACATATTCTAGAATATCGAATACGTTATAATCGGGCCACCATCTAGTCTACTATATAATCGTCTAATTCTGTCTGTCTGCAATGGACATAACGCGTCGCTGATTGGTTTCGCCAGGCCGGACGTGACCAATCAGTGACAGGCGCAGTCCAGCCGCAAATTGGTGCAGGATTTGAACCATGCATGCCACCGCTATTGTCGGGAGCCGCGGTAGCCGCGGGTCTCTTGCCGCATGGAGGTCAGCGGCGACGCAGTCGGGAGATGACCGGAGCCAGCCGATTATCTCCCGGCTGATTGCAGCGGAAGTACCCAGACCAGCAGCCTCCATGTAAACACCTGCAGTAGCATCCACGTACACCCTACCAGCAGCAGCCTCTATATACCCCAGCAGAAGCAGCCTCCACATATACCCCAGCAGCAGCAGCCTCCACATATACCAGCAGCAGAAGCCTCCACATATACCCCAGCAGCAGCAGCCTCCACATATACCCACAGCAGCACTCTATATACACCCCAGCAGCCGGAGCCTCTATATACACCCCAGCAGCAGCAGCCTCTATATACACCCCAGCAGCAGCAGCCTCTATATACACCCCAGCAGCCTCTGTATAAACACCAGCAGCCTCTATATACACCCCAGAAGAATCTATATACACCCCAGCAACCTCTATATATACCCCAGCAGCCTCTCTATATACACCCCAGCAGCCTCTATAAACACCCCAGCAGCCTCATATTTTGATGATCTGTTTAATAATTTTGTTCAGTTGTATTAAGTTCTATGAGCAATAAAATTTAATGAAAATGTATATATTTTACCTGGAAAATCCTGTGTATTCATTGTATTATTCTTAAATCTTCATAAATAAACTACATACATATTCTAGAATACCCGATGCGTTAGAATCGGGCCACCATCTAGTATCACATAACCAGCAAAACACAAAATGTAACAGGCAACAGTTTCTCACCCTTTCACTTCCAGGGCTACTTACTCCAAGCCAGCAGCACCCCGCTTTCGCCGGGCACCCACCGAGAAAGGAATAATGCCAGATTTAGGCAGCTGAGTACCGCAAAGTCTGTAGTCAGGTGACTGGATTTTCCCAAGCTGGATTCCGTCCTAATGTAGTCTTTGATATCTCAGTCGAATCCTTGCATTTGATGCTGAAGTCCATGTAGTCTTATAATCCAGGTTCGGTTATGGCCGATCCAAAATTGGTACCATGCAGCAAGAGAGACTTGGTCACTGGACAGTCCTCCTTCTATACCCCTGAGATCTCAATTCAGACGGTTGGGGCTTCATGATTGGTGGAATAATTAGAGTGTGCTAGATTGGATAGACTCCAAGCCACATACATAATATCCCTAGTAGTAATGGTCTCTAAAGCCCGGGTCTCACATAGCGATACACAACGATCAGGATCGCTGGTGTATCGCTACATTATCGCTGCTGAGCTGCCAAACAGGCAGCTCAGGCAGCGATCAGTACAAGCGACACTGCGGGTAACTGATGCAGGGAGCTGGTAACCAAGGTACACGTCGGGTTTCCAAGCGCTGCGCGGTGCCTGGAAACCCGCTGTGTACCTTGGTTACCAGCTCCCTGCTTCAGGGAGCTGGTATCCAAGGTACACAGCGGGTTTCTAGGCACAGCCCCACGCCTGGAAACCCGCTGTGTACCTTGGTTACCAGCGGATCGCTGGTCTCCCACCTGTCACACGCAGCGATGCGTGCCTGTCAGCGGGAGACCAGCGATCAAAAAAATGTCCTGACATTTCAGCGACGATCAGCGATACCCAGCAGGGGGGCTGATCGTCGCTGAATGTCACACACAGCGATATCGCTGGTGAGCTCGCTGCTGCGTCACAAAACTAGTGACTCAGCAGCGATCTCGGTAGCAATATCGCTATGTGAGACGGGCCCTTAACAGACAAGGAAGAGTCAGCTAATTTAGAATCTAGCAGTACACATAGTAATACAATGAAAGGTTAGCATAATTGATTTGTCTGAGTCTGTGACCTTCCCTGGCAAAGGTAATTACATGAGTCAACAGTAACTTCAAACCTAGACTCCTAAAGGGTATGCCACACTGAACAATATCGCTAACGGGATCGCTAAAAAACGTCACTATTTAGCGATCCCGTTAGCGATGTTGTTCAGTGCGGCAGCTGCCAGCGACGAGCTTCCTGCTGTGATCTCGCTCGTCGCTGGAATCGTTCCGGACCCTATTTTCTCGTCGGCGCTCCCGCTGGGTAAGTATATATCGCTAGTGTGGCACCTTTTCTTAGCGATTTAGCGGTACTTTTGTACCGCTAAAGTCGTTAAGAAGATCGCTAACGGCGATAGCGTCGTTAACTATATCGCTAAATGTGGCCGCACTTAGCGATATAGAAACAATCCTGCTAGCGATCGCATTAGTATGCGTCGTTATCGTGATCGCTAGCGGGATTGTTTAGTGTGGCAGTACCTTAATAGTCTTGTAGAAACAATGAGGGTCTTATCACAAGGTAATAAACAGAATACTTTCATGTCTGGCCAAATTTTAAGAAACTTAACCCATGCTAGGCATTGAAAGAGTCCATGTCGTGACAGTTCTGTTCTGAAGTGATACACTCACTTGGAAGCCATCAAAGTATTCCACAGAGTGGCCCTACTTGGAGGATTGTCAGTGAAATTAATCTGTCCATGATAAGGATTTGTGTTGAATTGGCATACTGGAGTGAACTAAAGGTACTGTCACACTAAGCGAGATCGCTTAAGTGACAGCGATTTTATGACGCAGCAGCGACATCGTCAGCGACGTCGCTGTGTGTGACATGTCTCAGCGATGTGGCCCCCGCTGCGATGTCGCTGATCGTGCACGAACATTCTGGGCCGTATTTTGATCGTTGGTGTCCCGCTGGTGAGCCTGAATCGCTGAGTTTGACACCCTTTTAGTAACGACGAGCGACCACGTTGGCGACTCATATGTCAGAGGCGCAGGCGGGACTAGGTTTTCTTTCATAACGCCCCTCAGCTCCGATTGGTGGCCACAACATCACCTCAGCAATAAATGAAAACGTAAATGCACCCCCATCCATTGTTCCAGAGCGCTTTGTGGTTGACTCCAACGTTCTGTCCTTTGTGCGTTGTTGCGAGGATACTATCGTGTGTGGGGATTTTGCCATCCTGTCAAAGTCGCTACAGCGCTTCATCTTTGCCATTATATCTTCTGGATATTTGGATTTCCCTTGCAAGGTACATATTGTTTGTGATATTTTGTGATGCGTTTTTTTGGATAACACACCTTTTCTTTTTGTCTGCTTAACTCCAATATATATACAGCCGTGTTGCCGGGATTTTTTTTTCCTCGCCCACCACTGCAATTTTATTAGATCTTTGTTGCTTTTTGAGGATTTTTTTTTGTTAGAATCATCTTGTCAACTAGTGTGCAAGGAAGTAGTGATTCAAATGGATATTCATACTCTATGTATTATAGGCACATATTTTGACGAGGCTGAAGTTGGTTTCTTATTCGGAGCTGAAGTTAGTTTTTTATTTGTCAGTTTCTTATTCGGCAAATTTTTCTTTTCTGTTTTTTATAGGTTTAACAACAAAAAATAAGCATCAAAATAATAAAAAACAATGCAGCTAGATGCCCTGATGTGAATACACTTAAAATCTGCGCAAAAAATTATAAAACTGGCACAAAAATGGGCATCAGGCTATGTGCACACGTTGCGGAATTGCCATGGAAATTTCCGCGGCAATTCCGCACCTCCCTGCTGCGGGAAATCCGCATATTATAGGTATGCGTATTCCCGCTAAAAACTAGCGTTTTGCAAGCGGAATTAGCATGCAGAATACTAGCGTTTTACAAGCGATCTGACAGGTTGGTCACACGAGTCAAACAAGTGTTTGACTCGTGTGACCAACTTTTTACTATTGATGCCGCCTATGCCGCATCAATAGTAAAAAGATCTAATTTAAAAATAATAAAAAAAATAATAAATAATGATATTCTCACCTTCCGGCGGCCCCTGCAGCTTTCCCGCCTCACAGCGACGCTCCCGGCAAGTTCCGTTCCCACGAGTCCTTTGCGACAATCACCCCGATGACGTAGCATCTCGCGAGACCGCTACGTCATCTGGGTGATCTCGCAATGCACTCCTGGG
>JARQOD010008531.1:0-35201 GCA_033576555.1 Oophaga sylvatica
GCAGCTCGGCCTGACAATGAATGGCTATTGTTTAGCATTTAATTGGAGCATTAGTCAGGTTAGTTAGCAAGACGCCAAACATGACTTGTCTACGGCTTGGTAGTGATAAAACGAACAAGTTCCTGCTTTCTAATATGTGTGTATAAGAGAGTACATGCTACCCCCAATCTCACCTGCACCTGCCGTGCCCCTTCCCCCTCCTACTATAGGACCATACTGAGAAACAAGCCCTGCCATCCTAAGAGCCGCCAGCAACAGAGAAGACACTGCAGTGATGGATGTGTTAGGATTCCCTTTGACGTCAGCTGCTGGAAATCCCATTTTAATCAAGTTTGCCTGGATTATATGTCCCTACAGGCCAGTTAGAAAATGAAATAGGAGGTAGAAAGAAAAGCAAATACATTACAGGAGAAAAAAAGGCTAATCTTCTAAGTAATATAAAATAACACATGGGCTTGCGATGTGTGATCATTACCGCTGTTATCTGTAGCAATTCATTATGAAAATCTAGGGCTGTTTTCTTAAGTAGTGTAACGGGACTTTCAGCCCTAAAGGTACACATAGTGACTTTCTCTTGTTAATGCCACTCCTGTATAATGCTGGACTTCTGCATCCAAGTGCCATGTGCATTTCCATTCTTATGGTTGCTGGACTTCTACACTTTAGTGCTGTGTGCAAGATCCGGTTGTCGGGACAATGGATTCCTTGTGCAGCTATGGTGGATTCAAGGGCTGGAGGTATTTTTATAGACTTAGCCTTTGCCAAAGAACATGGCATACAGACTCAGCAGAGAGCCACCCCGGTAACTATGGAAATGGTGGATGGTTTCCCTCTTGTTTCTGGACCTGTAGATCAGGAGATTGCACCTCTGGAAGTTTTTTTTTAACCCGATCATCAGAGATGTTATCCTTTATGTTGATTTCCTCATCACATTTCCCTTTAATTTTAGGAATTCCATGGCTGCAGTTGCAGAATCCTATTATCAATTGGGAGACCAAGGAAATTCCTGAACTGCTGGAAAGAGTACGACATGCTAAGATCTTCTCTAAATTGGATCTTCGAAGAGCTTATAATTTGATCCAGATCCGCTCTGGAGATGAATGGAAGACTGCATTTAGATGTCGGTATGGGCATTTCGAATATCTGGTGATGCCTTTCGGTCTCTGCAATGCTTCGGCAACCTTCCAATATCTGGATAATAATATTTTTAGAGATCTGGTAGACCATTTTGTCGTGATCAATCTGGACAATATTTAGATTTTTTTTTTTTGATTCATTGCAGGAACTTCAGGAGCATGTTAAAACCGTTCTGAGACATCTGAAAGAAAATCATCTCTATGTTAAGCCTGAGAAATGTGAATTCCATTGCACAGAGATTCAATTTCTGGGGTATGTCATCTGGCCACAGGGGCATAACATGGAAGCAAGTAAGATCCAGGCTATTCTTGATTGGCCCGCACCTAAAAATGTCAAGGAGGTACAGTCATGGCCAAAAGTTTTGAGAATGACACAAATATTAATTTTTACAAAGTCTACTGCTTCACTTTTTCTAATGGCATTTTGCATATACTCCAGAATGTTATAAAGAGTGATCAGCTTAACAGCAATTACTTGCAAAGTCAATATTTGGCTAGAAAATGAACTTTATCCCCCAAAACACATTTCAACATTATTGCAGCCCTGCCTTAAAAGGACCAGCTAACCTCTTTTCAGTGATTGCTCCATTAACACAGGTGTGGGTGTTGATGAGGACATGGCTGGAGATCAATCTGTCATGATTAAGTAAGAATGAGACCACTGGACACTTTAAAAGGAGGCTGGTGCTTGGCATCATTGTTTCTCTTCTGTTAACCATGGTTATCTCTAAAGAAACACGTGCAGTCATCATTGCAATGCACAAAAATGGCCTAACAGGGAAGAGTATCGCAGCTAGAAAGATTGCACCTCAGTCAACAATCTATCGCATCATCAAGAACTTCAAGGAGAGAGGTTCCATTGTTGCCAAAAAGGCTCCAGGGCGCCCAAGAAAGACCAGCATGCGCCAGGACCGTCTCTTAAAAGTGTTTCAGCTGCGGGATCAGGCTACCAGCAGTGCAGAGCTTGCTCAGGAATGGCAGCAGGCAGGTGTGAGTGCATCTGTACGCACTGTGAGGCGGAGACTCTTGGAGCAAGGCCTGGTCTCAAGGAGGGCAGCAAAGAAGCCACTTCTCTCCAGAAAAAAAATCATGGACAGACTGATATTCTGCAAAAGGTACAGGCAGTGGACTGCTGAGGACTGGGGTAAAGTTATTTTCTCTGATGAATCCCCTTTTTGATTGTTTGGGACATCAGGAAAACTCCTCATTCGGAGAAGACAATGTGAGCGATACCACCAGTCTTGTCTCATGCCAACTGTTAAGCATCCTGAAACCATTCATGTGTGGGGTTGCTTCTCAGCCAAGGGAATCGGCTCTCTCACAGTCTTGCCTAAAAACACAGCCATGAATAAAGAATGGTACCAGAATGTCCTCCAAGAGCAACTTCTCCCAACCCTCCAAGAGCAGTTTGGCGATCAACAATGCCTTTTCCAGCATGATGGAGCACCTTGCCATAAAGCAAAGGTGATAACTAAATGGCTCAGGGAACACAATTTAGAGATTTTGGGTCCATGGCCTGGAAACTCCCCAGATCTTAATCCCATTGAGAACTTGTGGTCAATCATCAAGAGACGGGTGGACAAACAAAAACCTAAAAATTCTGACAAAATGAAAGCATTGATTGTGCAAGAATGGACTGCTATCAGTCAGGATTTGGTCCAGAAGTTGATTGAGAGCATGCCAGGGAGAATTGCAGAGGTCCTGAAGAAGAAGGGTCAACACTGCAAATATTGACTTGCTGCATTAACTCATTCTAACTGTCAATATAAGCTTTTGTTACTCATATGTTTGCAATTAAATTTCTGTCTGTGATAAAAACATCTGTCAAACACACACATGAAAACCAGAGGGCAGCAGATCATGTGAAAATATAATATTTGTGTCATTCTCAAAACTTTTGGCCATGACTGTACAGCGTTTCATCGGATTCACAAACTTTTATAGATGATTTATTTGTAATTTCTCTGAAATTGTTCGACCCATTACACAGCTAACCAAGAAGGAACAGACGTTCTTGTGGTCCTCACAGGTTCAGGAAGCTTTTGATTGTCTGAAGCTCCAGTTTACTTCTGCACCAGTACTGATTCACTCTAAGGCCTCTTTCATACATCCGTTTTTTTGTATCAGGCATGATCCGTCGAACACCTGAAGGGACGGATCCGGCACTGAAATAAAAAAACTGATGCAACGGATCCGTTTTTTTTGCTGGATCCGACCTGAACTTTTGAACCCAGAAAAAGAGGGTTTTGGATGCCCGGAGACACTGGAAAATGTAGTAGTAGTAGTAGATTTCCAGAATCCGGATCAGACTTTTGACGAATTGCACAAAAAACTGATCCGGTTCTATTGACTTCTATTGTTTCCGGCCGCCTGATGCACCGCTTCAGGCTCTATCAGGCGGCTCCGGTAAACAAAAAAAACGCTACATGCACCGTTTTGTCCGGACGCCGGAATGTACATTTCCGCCGGATCCGGACAAAAACGGATACAACGCAATGACATCAGGCACGATCCGGCGCTAATGAAAGTCAATGGTAAAAAAACACATCGGGTACCGGATCCGTTTTTTTTAGCAACACGCCGGATCATGCCTGATACAAAAAAAACGGATGTGTGAAAGAGGCCTAACCCAGCACATCCTTTCATCGTGGAAGTGAACGCTTCGGACTGTGCTCTAGGGGCTATCCTCTCACAGAGAATGGAGAAAATGGGAGAGAAGGGTCTGTTACATCCATGTGCTTTTTTTCTTGCAGACTTTCTGTGTAGCCCTGGTGTGAAGGCACACACAGTACCCTGGAGGATGTGCGGAGAGGTAACAGTTTAATGCTCAATAAACATTCACTCCACCACACACTTGGACACACCCATAGGGTATGTAGCCAGTCAGTCAGTTTCCTGTCGTCAGACAGGCCAGTTCAGTCTGTGAGTGTGCAGTCTGTGCAGGAGGGAAGAAGAGTTTAGCAGCAGAAACTTCAGTCGCCTGTCCCAAGGACAGTGAAGTTCAGTCGATGTGCTCCTGAACTAGAAGAATACTGAGAATCTGTAGCGAGCTCCAAGGAAGAAGCAAGAAGGGACTGACTTGCATTACCTTAGGAAGTGTGGAGTGCTTATGCTACAAGCGCGAACAGGGCGAAGGGCGCAGTGGAAGAAGTTATAGCAGTGCCTTAAGGATTGGACTATCCTGCACATTGTTACCGGTCACTGGGGACCGAAGTGTCACTACAGCTTCAGGCGTAGTGGTAGAAAAACCAGAGTCTTACTGGACCTTAGGTCACAGAAAGCAGCCCTTGGAGTGTCGGTACGTAACTGGGGTCAGGGAGAGTGGGAACCTTGAGTCGATGCAGGACAACAGTAGGAACTCAGCTCTCTCAAAGGAAGGCTCCGACCACAAAGCTGACCGGGCAGTACAGCTAAGGAGTTAGCTGGAGAAATCGGAGTGAACTTAGCTCTATGCTAGTTGGACTCATAATATTGGAAGTAAAGGAGGCCCCTAACCTGTTCAGCTGTTATCTCGAAGCACATCCTCCACCCGACCAGCCTCCCTGGGACCTGCCTAAACATCTGACAAGTAAAAGGTATGGAAAGACGCTGGATGGTGTGAGACTGATTTATTTATCTGCACCCTACATCATTATAACCATAGACTTTGAGGGACCAGTCCCACCTGTGGGGGACCCGTCATCTAGCTGCCACAACATCCCCTCAGAGATCTACAGCAGCGCTGGTCTTAGTGACTAGAAAACTACAGGTGGCGTCACGAACCGTTATATATCAAATCCCCTGTAAATATTCCCCCCATCATACGCCTGACCGCCAGGGCCACGGACCGAGCCGCGCTGCCAGTGACATTCCCTATAGAAATCTACAGGCTCGGCTCCGAGTACCCCATTGCCCTGGTAACCCACAATTGTGGTGCGGGTCACAACAAAAACTTGGCGTCACGAACAGGATGCGAAACTCGCAAAATTGCGAGCCCTGTGTGCCTGTGGAGGTGTTTTTGTGAAAAAGGACTGTTTGCTATTTTTGGCGCTAAAATCCGCCATTTTGCCGCCAAATTCGCACCCTCAGGCGCTGGAGAAGAAGGTGGGCGTGGATTCGTGGGCGTGTGCCCCCCTGTGGCGCGAAGAGAATGCCTGCCCTCTCAAAGTGCTATTACAATATGCGATCCTGCCCTACAGCAAAAGAGATCCGCCTCCTCTTCACCTTCCCTGCGAAGAGGAGGAGACGCAAACCCCGCCTCCACGGAAGAGACCGGACGGCTCTGGTAGAAGAAGAGAGAGTGTTCTGGAACATGATGGAGGCAGGACGTGTGCAGCCGAGCAGGGAAGCGGTGGAAGGCAGGCCCCGTTCCCCAGCCAAGCTGCCACTAGAACCAGTACCATCTGTGGTCCTGCACCTGCAGCAAGCCATGCTGGAGCTGCAGAGGGAGAATGCAATGCTCAGAAGATTAATCCAGCGCCATGCAGACTTGCAGGAGACAGAGAGACGCTGGCGTGCCCAGATACAGCGGCTGCTGTGGGACGCAGTGCTCTCTCCCACAAGCATAATGCCGTCTCCTGATTTCCCACGTTCCCTGCTGAAGAAAGCTGAAGGAAAACCGGAGGCCGCCCCCAAAAGTGCTGTACCTGATCCCACCGGAGGAGAGGGGAAGCGAAGGAGGCTGAGGAGGTCCTGCCCGTTCCGGAGTGCCAGCCCGGCAAGGAGGCCGCAGCAGATTACAGATCCCCGGTAGGGACACCGGAGGAAACCCAGCCGTCTGTGATGGAGCAGCGACAGCAGCAGGTTAGTGCGTCCCCAATTGAGCCATTGCGCACACCTGCTTCCTGCTCTGCATCACACCAGCATTGTGCATCGGCATCGCCCCATGAACGTACGTCACAGTTGGAAGCGCCCCCTGCATATTCTACTCTGCCAGTGCCTCGTACCAAGACACAAGCTACGACTCATTCCAAATCGCAATTTGCACCGCCGGATATAGCGGCCCCAACAGCGACACCTTCGGAGATACCGCTTGCGTCCTACATGATGGAGTCACCCGATGGGACCGTAGTGAGGATGAAAACAGTCGCTACTCAGACTTGGATAGCAGGTCACGACCTATTTGTCATGTGCTCTAAAGAGCATCGCATTGTTCCAGCCCCCGGGATGGAAAGTGTAACTGAAGTTAGCAAGAAAATGTGAAGAACGGTAGGACCCAGACAGGGTTTGCCGCAACTAAGAAGATGTAAAAAGTTTTTGATAAAAGAAATAATTGCTGTTTTTGCACTTTATTGCTATGTATAGGGTTTACATAGTTTTATATATAATGAGTAGAATGCCCGGCTGGGTACCAGAGTGAAAATTTGAAAAAGTTGATTGCATAGTTTTACATATAGAATACCCTGGTTGGATAAATACCGTGAGAAGTATAATGTGAGTTTCAGAAGTTACCAATATGTGTCTTTTATTATGTCATGGACTTTGAGGCTGAGGACTGTGCCAGCCCAGAACTTATCTTTGTACATAGTTGCGCTTCGGTGCATTATATTGGTTTTACATGAAACCACAGCACAATTATTACCTCTGAATATAAAACCCGTGTGGTGTGGCACTGAGCGAGGTCTGCAGCCAGAAGTCCTGCAGCCCACCCAGGACCCACGTTGAAGGTTTGGTGCGGGTCCTTCACAAGAATATTGTTGATATGATATATTTATGGAAAGTATGTTTTGTATTTTCTATTGTTCATAATGCAACGTTTAAGAAATTCTTACCTCCCGGATGGGAAGAGTTTAATGTTTATTGTTAATGCAAAACAAAATGTCTTCTTGTATTTCACAGCCCGGGAGTGCTGTATTTTACCATAGGGGAATGTGTAGCCCTGGTGTGAAGGCACACACAGTACCCTGGAGGATGTGCGGAGAGGTAACAGTTTAATGCTCAATAAACATTCACTCCACCACACACTTGGACACACCCATAGGGTATGTAGCCAGTCAGTCAGTTTCCTGTCGTCAGACAGGCCAGTTCAGTCTGTGAGTGTGCAGTCTGTGCAGGAGGGAAGAAGAGTTTAGCAGCAGAAACTTCAGTCGCCTGTCCCAAGGACAGTGAAGTTCAGTCGACGTGCTCCTGAACTAGAAGAATACTGAGAATCTGTAGCGAGCTCCAAGGAAGAAGCAAGAAGGGACTGACTTGCATTACCTTAGGAAGTGTGGAGTGCTTATGCTACAAGCGCGAACAGGGCGAAGGGCGCAGTGGAAGAAGTTATAGCAGTGCCTTAAGGATTGGACTATCCTGCACATTGTTACCGGTCACTGGGGACCGAAGTGTCACTACAGCTTCAGGCGTAGTGGTAGAAAAACCAGAGTCTTACTGGACCTTAGGTCACAGAAAGCAGCCCTTGGAGTGTCGGTACGTAACTGGGGTCAGGGAGAGTGGGAACCTTGAGTCGATGCAGGACAACAGTAGGAACTCAGCTCTCTCAAAGGAAGGCTCCGACCACAAAGCTGACCGGGCAGTACAGCTAAGGAGTTAGCTGGAGAAATCGGAGTGAACTTAGCTCTATGCTAGTTGGACTCATAATATTGGAAGTAAAGGAGGCCCCTAACCTGTTCAGCTGTTATCTCGAAGCACATCCTCCACCCGACCAGCCTCCCTGGGACCTGCCTAAACATCTGACAAGTAAAAGGTATGGAAAGACGCTGGATGGTGTGAGACTGATTTATTTATCTGCACCCTACATCATTATAACCATAGACTTTGAGGGACCAGTCCCACCTGTGGGGGACCCGTCATCTAGCTGCCACAACATCCCCTCAGAGATCTACAGCAGCGCTGGTCTTAGTGACTAGAAAACTACAGGTGGCGTCACGAACCGTTATATATCAAATCCCCTGTAAATATTCCCCCCATCATACGCCTGACCGCCAGGGCCACGGACCGAGCCGCGCTGCCAGTGACATTCCCTATAGAAATCTACAGGCTCGGCTCCGAGTACCCCATTGCCCTGGTAACCCACAATTGTGGTGCGGGTCACAACATTTCCACTGCAGAGAAGAACTATGATGTGGAGATAAAGAGCTTCTAGTCATTATCGCTGTATTTAAGGAATGAAGGCACCATCTGCAGGGGGCAGCACAACAAGTTATTGTTCTCACGGATCATCGCAATCTGGAATTTCTCTGATCTGCTAGATGTATTTCTCCATGGCAGGCTCGTTGGAGTCTATTTTTGAACCAATTTAATTTTGTCATTTCGAACTGCCCAGGGTCACATAATGTCGGAGTCATTCAGAATAAGGACTTATGGAAGACCATTAAGGAGGCCTATGACGCAGACCCATTTCTCACCAACCTGACTGCTGATGTGAACTTAGTTAAAACTGTTGTTTTAGCCCCCAAAGTTTTTCATTTTCACAAAGATAGCAATTTCTCCTGAGTACATCGATACATCATATGTGGTCGAAAACTATTTTTGAGGCACAGTGCAAAGCTGAAAAGGGAAGAAGCGCCATATTGGAGTTCAGATTTTGCTGGAATGTTTCGAGGGTGCCATGTCACATTAGCAGAGCTCCTGAGGTGCCATAAAAAGCAGAAACCCTCCATATGTGACCTCATTTTACAAATTACATCCCCAATTAATTCATCTATAGGTGCAGTGATCATATTGAACCACATGTGCCTCACAGAATTTTATACTTTGTTTAAACTTTGTTTTAGCCCCAGATTTTACATTTTCACACAGGGAAGTGTGTAAAATGGCACCAAAATTTGTCTTACAATTTTTGCTGAACGTGGAAATACCCCATATGTGGCTGTACAGTACTGCTTAGGCATACGACGAGATTCGAGAGGGAATGAGCTCCATTTGCCTTCTGGAGTGCACATTTTCCTAAAATAGTGACGATTTTGACTCCATGGTTGTTTTCCAGAAGCAAGCAGCAGTGGATGTTTCTGAGCGAAAATTGCAAACTGCTGTTATAGTCCCCAGTACATTGTGGTGACCAGTATATTGTAGTGCCCAGTAGGTGTTAGTGCCCAACTCATGCTTCGGGAGAAATGCACTCGTAAATTAGGAGGGCTCTCCTCTCTACAGAAATGCCAAACATGTGGACATTAAATGTGGTTTAGGCACACTGGGGCTCAGGACGGAGGTGACATTTGGATTTAGGAGTCAGGAGCCATTTTGCTTTTCCAGTGCCTTTGTGCTACCAGTAGCATAGAAACCCCTATATTTCCATTGACAGGTAATAGACATTAGTGGGTACATGCTTTTTTTGTGGCTAAGCTTTTATTGGGAACATTTTACATAATGTGTTTGGGATCACATTTATCCTGTGCTCCATGCTGAGCACTTATACTGGGGTTTCCATCTAAATCTCCGAGTGATTTGATTCAGATGAACCCCCCTGAAAGATCCATTCACTATAATGAGGCAGCAGAGTTATTTTGGACTCTGTCTGGCCTCTGTTCAGCGTTGTCATTTTCAGAAGTGAACAAAACTGTGGCCAATGGCACTTTTATTCAAACCTAAAAAGATGAACACCGCAAGATCGCAAGTCAGACGGTCTTCACAGTGTCTCCATCTGTCTCATTATAGGGAATCTTCTGCTGGTTGTTCAGTCTCAATCATGTATTTCAGAGAATTACACCAAAACCCCGATGTAAGCACTCAGGACATGATCTAACTAACTTGCTAGAGCCTGGTGATAAGGATGTCATCATGACGACATCGGGTCACCATGACAATGTTCAGGTCTCCTCAATGACATCGCGCTGTCGCCGATCGGAAGGCAGAGTGTGCTCCCTCTGCCTTCCTTCTAAATGAAGCAATCGATATTGGGTGGGCACCGATCCTCGCAGTGAGAGCCAAGTGTCAGCTGTGAAATCAGCTGATCACCCTAAGGCGATTGCGCACACAGCTACAGTGCACGCAAAATCACCTGGCTGTATCCGTACGTCCAAGGTTGGTAAGCACTTATCGACCTGGATGTATGGATACGTCAAAGGTTATGAAGGGGTTAATAGGCAGATTCCTTGTAATGAATTAGGTGCCTCAGACTCCAGTATGCTTCCTCATCAGGACGAGCAAGAACAACACCAGATTTGATGAATCAGGGTCATTATTTTTTATAGTAGATTTTTTTTATTCCATTTTCTAGTATATTATTATGTTGACTGCTATCTAGGCTTAAGACTGCCACTTTATTGAAATGGGGGTTGCAAGGCCTCCATTCTGGTGATTGCTAGAGTTACCAGTGGTCATAACAACACCAAATTTGCAGCCATCACATATCTTGTGGGGAGGTAATACCTTGTTCCCATTGGAATACCCCTTTAGTGTAAGTGCTGATCTTTTAGTATAATGTCCTTTCTAGATAATAATTTTAAGCTGATTAATTTCTTAATATAAAATTTTAGTGTTCATAGTTCAGTTTATCTCATCCAGTGTTCCAAATTCCCCAGACCAACTAAATTAAAATCATATTATTCTGTCTGCCTGAAGCCAACCATTCAAGGGAACTTGGGTCTGGATTGTTCTAGACCAGCGGTTCTCAACCTGTGGGTCGCGACCACCCCGGGGGTAGAATTACCAAAACACAGGGGTCGCTTAAAGGAGCCGGCGGCTGCAGTACTGTAGTGACAGCTGCAGCCGCCGGCTTCATTAGACATCCATACTTACCCTCCTCGCTCCGTCGCTGCAGGTCCCTGCATCCCTGTCGGCGGCGTCAGCTTCCTCCTAGCAGTGCGGTGACGTAGTACCGCTCATTAAGGTAATGAATATGGACGTGACGCCACTCCCATAGGCGTGGCGTCCATATTCATGTCCTTAATTAGCGGTATTACGTCACCGCTGCGCACAGGAGAAGCTGACGCCGCCGACGGAGCGAGGAGGGTAAGTATGATGGGGGGAGGACGGGGGAGCGGAGCCATGTATACAGGATGGGAGGGGGAGCGGAGCCATATATACAGGATGGGAGGATGGGAGCGGAGCCATGTATATAGGATCGGAGGGTGGGAGCGGAGCCATATATACAGGATGGGAGGATGGGAGCGGAGCCATATATACAGGATGGGAGCGGAGCCATGTATATAGGATGGGAGGGTGGGAGCGGAGCCATATATACAGGATGGGAGGATGGGAGCGGAGCCATATATACAGCATATTTCCGATGGCTTTAGCCCAGTGGCGTAGCAGGGGCGTAGCGTGGGCGGGCGTAGGGCGCGGGTGTAGCATGGGCGGGCGGGGGGCGGTCCGCCCCAGGCAGCACGTGTGTGGGGCAGCGTGGCAGCAGCAGCAATTCCTCCTCCCACGGAGTCACAGTGCAGCGGCCCGGGACCCTCCGGAGCTGAGCGGCGGGTCGGTGAGTCCACTGTGCGGGGAGAGTGGGGACCCGGCCTGAGCAGGCGGCGCAATACTTACCTCTCCCCATGCCTCCATAGCTCTGGGCTCCAGGGGGCGCCTGCAAGGCCCCGCGCTTCCTGTCACAGCAGCGCCGCTGGATGACGTCATCATTCAGCGGCCTGCTGTGGCAGAGAGCGCGGGCGCCGGACAGGTGAGATGTGAGGTGTATGTATCAGTGTGTGTGTGTGTGTGTCTGCCTGCGTGTGTGTATGTGAGAGAGTGCTGCGGTGCTGTCTGTGTGTGGTGCTGTATGTGTGATGATGATGGGGGGGAGGCAGTGATGGTGGTGAGGAGGCAACGATGATAATGGGGAGCCAATGATGATGGGCAGGCAAAGATGATGATGATGGGGAGGCGATGATGATGGGCAGGCAATGATGATGATGATGATGGGGAGGCGATGATGATGGGGAGCCAATGATGATGAGCAGGCAATGATCATGATGATGGAGAGCCAATGATGATGGGCAGGCGATGATGATGATGATGATGGGGAGGCGATGATGATGGGGAGCCAATGATGATGGGCAGGCAATGATGATGATAATGGGGAGCCAATGATGATGGGCAGACAATGATGATGATGATGGGGAAGCAATGATAATGATGATGGGGAGGCAATGATGATGGGGAGGCGATGATGATGATGGGGAGGCAATGATGATGATAATGGGGAGTCTTTCCACAGTGCCCTTTCCTGAGCCGTAACAGTGCAGAACGCAGCACAGTGCAGAGGAGAGCTCCATATTTTGTATGGAGCATTATATGGGGACCAGTATTCTTTATGGAGCATTATATTTGGCCCATAATACTGTATGGAGGACTATGTGGTGACCATAATATTGTATGGAGGACTGTAATTATTTTTTGGTTTGGGGGTCACCGCAACATGAGGAACTGTATTGCAGGGTTACGGCATTAGAAAGGTTGAGAACCACTGTTCTAGACTGTTCTGCTTATGATATAATTGAGTTTTAAAGGTGTTTTCCCCTATAAATTTTGAAAATCTCTTCCATATGTCCAGAAGTGCACTGCACTTCATGCATGCATTGTGCCGCACATATTACCAAGAAGAACATTTTCTTTAAAAACTGCCTCTCTCTGAGCATAACTATTGTAACGTATTTTTGGGTGCTAGTTATGCTATGGGCAGTGGTGTGACTTGAAGCTTTTAGGCCCCAATGTAAAATCTCCAATAGGGCCAACAACCATTACAAGTCTTTAATAGTAATCTTAATTTTGCATGGGCCAAAGGTGTTGAAGATGAAGAGGAATCCAGTTTTGGTAAATAAAATTAAGCTTCTTTATTTATGTCCATTTAAAAAAGAACAAAGCTGCTGAGACATACAGTACAGACCAAAAGTTTGGACACACCTTCTCATTCAAAGATGTTTCTGTATTTTCATGACTATGAAAATTGTACATTCACACTGTCACCAAAACTATGAATTAACACATGTGGAATTATATACTTAACAAAAAAGTGTGAAACAACTGAAAATATGTCTTATATTCTAGGTTCTTCAAAGTAGCCACCTTTCGCTTTGATTACTGCTTTGCACACTCTTGGCATTCTCTTGATGAGCTTCAAGAGGTAGTCACCGGAAATGGTCTTGAAGGAGTTCCCAGAGATGCTTAGCACTTGTTAGCCCTTTTGCTTTCACTCTGCGGTCCAGCTCACCCCAAACCATCTCGATTGGGTTGAGTTCTGGTGACTGTGGAGGCCAGGTCATCTAGTGTAGCACCCCATCACTCCCCTTCTTGGTCAAATAGCCCTTACACAGCCTGGAGGTGTGTTTGGGGTCATTGTCCTGTTGAAAAAAAATGATGGTCCAACTAAACGCAAACCGGATGGAATAGCATGCCGCTGCAAGATGCTGTGGTAGCCATGCTGGTTCAGTATGCCTTCAATTTTGAATAAATCCCCAACAGTGTCACCAACAAAGCACCCCACACCATCACACCTCCTCCATGCTTCACAGTGGGAACCAGGGTATGTTGAGTCCATCATTTCACCTTTTCTGCGTCGCACAAAGACACGGTGGTTGGAACCAAAGATCTCAAATTAGGACTCATCAGACCGAAGCACAGATTTCCACTGGTCTAATGTCCATTCCTTGTGTTCTTTAGCCCAAACAAATCTCTTCTGCTTGTTGCCTGTCCTTAGCAGTGGTTTCCTAGCAGCTATTTTACCATGAAGGACTGCTGCACAGTCTCCTCTTAACAGTTGTTGTAGTGATGTGTCTGCTGCTAGAACTCTGTGTGGCATTGATCTGGTCTCTAATCTGAGCTGCTGTTAACCTGCGATTTTTGAGGCTGGTGACTCGGATAAACTTATCCTCAGAAGCAGAGGTGACTCTTGGTCTTCCTTTCCTGGGGCGGTCCTCATGTGAGCCAGTTTCTTTGTAGTGCTTGATGGTTTTTGCATCTGCACTTTGGGACACTTTCAAAGTTTTCCCAATTTTTCGGACTGGCTGACCTTCATTTCTTAAAGTAATGATGGCCACTCGTTTTTCTTTACTTAGCTACTTTTTTCTTGCCATAATACACATTCTAACAGTCTATTCAGTAGATAAAAAGAAACCAAAGGATATGGTATGGTAAAGCACCCCTACAGTGGTAATAAAGAATATAAACAACAAAAATAATGTGCACCAATAAAAATATTTTATTAATATACAAATGGCATATCAGAATACAATAAAAGATAATAGATTAATTTTAATGTTAAAAAATTGATGGTGAGAGACCCAAATTGTACATGTGCTGGAAAATTGGATAAAAAATGCTCAACATATAACCAGGTATATATATATATAGCCGATCCAATGCCCCAGATGGGAGCTATAACAAAATTATAATAATATGTGCAACACTAAAAAGCATGTGCCCAAATAATGTGCAACTTGGTGCAAACAGAGATCAACTATAAAGACAAATCACACAGTGCCAAATAAGTGTGATATAGATGAAGGTGAATAAAATAGCTAACCCAAAATAAGGTATATGGCGATCGGTATAGGATAAACAAATTACCTGGGAGCATATACCAGCACAGGGGAATCACAGCCAAACGCGCCCCGACGCGCGTTTCGGTATAATACCTTCGTCAGGGGGATGGGACACACAGGGATTATGGGCTATATATAGTACATATAATCAAATGCCGGGAAAGGAAGGGCGCATGCGCATCCTGCATGAACCGGAAGCTCCGCTGCATCAGGCGTCACGTGATCAAACATTGCCGGGTCAAACCCGGCATGTTGATGACGTGGAGACGCCGTCGCCACGGACGACCAGCTCATCAAGACGCGCATGCGCACCACCCAGCATCGATTAATGCATGAAGTGAACAAAAAGGCTGATAAACAAGTGACGTTATATCTAATCTAAAATATGTGAGTGCGAAAAACCAAGATTCTATAATAGTGCTTAATAAATATAGATCATTGCATCTTAATAATTCCAAAGATAAGTAATATACAGAAAAATACTAATAGTCAGTAATATTTACATATAAGTATGCAATTACATGATGAATTGCATGTGAAAACTAAATAATACATAGTGCAAAAAAAATTATAACAATATATATATAATCAATATTAAATAAGCAAGACACATATAATATAAACAAAAATATAACCATCAATGTGTATATAACTATAAATAAAAATCATAACAAACTAATATAGAAAAATAATAAATAATATATAATAATAATAATGATAAATATAACAATAAATAAGGAAAAATGGGACGTCTTCAGATGATACTTCATGCAATCGAAATGTACATAATTTCATAAATCCATGGTAACTGAAAAATTAAAAAGGAAACATTAAAATGTATGTTTATAAAAAAGATATAAAAGAAAGACTCTCGTTAAGACCATTCGGGGACACCGTATTAAGTGTCCAAATCCATTTTGATTCCAATTGGGCAAGGCGTTTGCTGACATTTCCTCCCCTGATGTTACCAGGTAATTTATCAATCCCCAAGACCTTCAACAAAGTTGAATCACAGTTATGATGTATCTTAAAATGTCTGGGGATGGTTTTCAGGGAAGAAACGTCCTCAATCTCCCTAGCTGCCCGAATCCCCAACACATGTTCTCTCGTTCTGACCTTCAACTGTCTGGTAGTGAGTCCAACATAAATCAATGCACAAGGGCACGTTGCATAGTAGATAACCGAAGATGATGTACAAGTAATACTATGTTTAATGTTGAACTCACGAGACTGGTCAGAATTATGAAAACTATGTCCTCTTGTCACATTGGGGCACGCCACACATGAACCACATGGTCTGCACCCGTGGTCTAGCCTTAAAGGTGCAATAAGATTTGTTATAGGTTTAATGTCATAATGACTTTTGACCAGTTTATCACTCAAATTTGATGATCTTTTGAACGTCATCTGTGGTCTATCTCCTATAAATTTGGATATGATCGGATCAGTCTTCAAAATTTGCCAATGTTTGTTCAAACAAGATCTGACCCGATCACTCTGACCATTGAATTGAGTGATAAAACGAACCGAATCGGATTGTGTTGGTATATGGTTCATGTACAGGGCATTATGTCGGGTGATGTGCTTGGCCCTATTAAACGCCCTTTTGATGGATCTATGGCTGTATCCACGTTCCAAAAACCTCATCTTTAGTATCTCAGCCTGTTTGAAGAAATCACCGTCATTTGAGCATATGCGTCGCAATCTTAAAAATTGTCCTATCGGAATAGAATTAATTAGAGACCTAGGATGTGATGATGACGCATGAACTAACGCATTGACTGCTGTATTTTTCCGGAAAAGATCCGTTTGAAGACAATCATCAGAATCCTTTACAATACAAACATCCAGAAAATCAATAGTATAAGTATGTTGACTGAAGGTAAAGTGCATGTTAATATTGTTGGAATTTAGCCTGTTGATGAATGCAGACAAGGCTTCTGTGGTATCTTGCCATATTAAAAAAACATCGTCAATATAACGAGTCCACAAACTAACATGCTCAATACCCTCAAAGTCACCAGAAAAGAACAGGTCCCTCTCCCAAAGTCCAAGGAACAGGTTGGCGTACGATGGAGCAAAAGAAGCTCCCATCGCTGTCCCCTGGACTTGAAGGAAGAAGGACCCACCAAATGTAAAAAAGTTTTTTGACAAAGCAAATTCCAAAAGATTAATAAAAAACAAAATAAAATTACGTGAAAACGTAGAATGTTGTAAAAAGTACATTACAGCAGCCAATCCGTCAGTGTGCCTAATATTGGTGTACAGTGATTCAACATCACATGTGACCAGGATAGCATCATGGTCAACATGTAACCCATCAATCTTTTTTAAGAAGTCATTGGTATCTTTAGTATAAGAAGGGAGTGCTGTTACCAACGGTTGTAATATTGTGTCAATATATTTATTGACATTTTCCAAATAGTTGTTACACCCAGATATAATTGGCCTTCCAGGAGGATTGTTTTGGTTTTTGTGTATTTTAGGTAGCAGATAAAGGGTGGGAATGGTGGGTTCACTGACCTGTAAAGCCAAGAAAAGATCATTGGTAATCGTACCATCATCCCTTGCTTCACACAAAAATTCTTTAAGTTGTGTTTGGAATTCAGATAAGGGATTAAATGTTAATTTTTTATAGCAGTTCACATTATTCAATTGGCGAAAAGCCTCATCTTCATATAATTCCTTAGGCCAAACCACTACATTCCCACCCTTATCTGCCAGTTTAAAAACCACATCTTGTATGTCCATAAGTTTTCTAAGACCATCTTTCTCTTCCTTGTTTAAATTGTCATTACAAGGATACGTTGGAATATTACTCAGCTCACAGCTGACAGTTTTGACGAACACATCAATTGCTGGGCAAGAAGACAATGGGGGAAATTTGTTCGATTTTTTCTTTATTGTATTAGGGACCTCACCTTCAGTAAATGAATCATGTTCCCTTGCCAGCTGTTCTAAGATAGTCAACGCCTCTTGTTCCGTCTCTGTAGAAAACAAGTCATGGTTATTTTTATTGTAAAAAAACCGTTTAAATAAAATCTTCCTGGCAAATAAGTGAAGGTCTTTGACTGCGGTAAAGCAGTCAAAGGATGCCGTGGGACAAAAACTCAATCCCTTGGTAAGAATATCAATTTCTGCTGGTGAAAATACATAAGAGCTGAGATTGATTACCTTCAGTTGACTATTGCCGGAATCCGGAGAAAAATTACGCTTATTCGGAAGGAAGCGCAGATTTCTCTTCCTCTTTGGAGTATAGACGAAGATGCAGAGACGGAAGAAGAGGCCATTGAAACATCACTAACAGAGGGATGGGAGGTCCTAGATGGAGACTGTTCATGGTTCACAGGAGAAATTATTTTCCATCTATAGATTTTTCCAGATATATGATCATTTTGATCCCTCATTAATTTGTTAGTATGTCTTTTTTGGATATCTTGCACCAGTATTTCCAAATCTTTGTCCAACATTTCATTACATTGCTGAAATTGGTCAGTGGACATATCTTTCTTAGCTTTCACAAAAAGTTCATCTAATTGACCATCAACCTCCTGAATGGATTTAATATTCAAGCCAATCAATAGTTCCATCAATTTTCTGGAAGTTTCATTACAGATTGTTTCCCATTGTGTAACAAAGTCACTATCCTGAATAATAAATGAGGGAGTAACTCTTATTCTTAAGCCCCTTGGTATGAGCTTTTTTTCAATATAGTTAGACAGAAATGCCTTTGTCCACATATCCGTGTGCGTTTAAAAAGTAATCTCTTAAGAGATTTAAACAGAGAGTCATTTGTCTGTGCCATATTAGTTGTGTTGGTGGAACTGATGTTGCCAAACACATCATTTACCTGACCCTGCCAGGACGCTTCCCTGCTCTTAAAATCCATATCCAATAGTGAAAAAACCTGTGCAGAACACAGTAAATAGATATAACAGAGAAAATGAAAATAATTGGTACAAAATAATACAACAATTAATTAAATAGAAATAATTATACCAAATTATTCCCCAAGATTTCCCAGAAAGAAAGGATGGCAGACCATCCGGAAAAGATAAAAAGAAACCAAAGGATATGGTATGGTAAAGCACCCCTACAGTGGTAATAAAGAATATAAACAACAAAAATAATGTGCACCAATAAAAATATTTTATTAATATACAAATGGCATATCAGAATACAATAAAAGATAATAGATTAATTTTAATGTTAAAAAATTGATGGTGAGAGACCCAAATTGTACATGTGCTGGAAAATTGGATAAAAAATGCTCAACATATAACCAGGTATATATATATATATAGCCGATCCAATGCCCCAGATGGGAGCTATAACAAAATTATAATAATATGTGCAACACTAAAAAGCATGTGCCCAAATAATGTGCAACTTGGTGCAAACAGAGATCAACTATAAAGACAAATCACACAGTGCCAAATAAGTGTGATATAGATGAAGGTGAATAAAATAGCTAACCCAAAATAAGGTATATGGCGATCGGTATAGGATAAACAAATTACCTGGGAGCATATACCAGCACAGGGGAATCACAGCCAAACGCGCCCCGACGCGCGTTTCGGTATAATACCTTCGTCAGGGGGATGGGACACACAGGGATTATGGGCTATATATAGTACATATAATCAAATGCCGGGAAAGGAAGGGCGCATGCGCATCCTGCATGAACCGGAAGCTCCGCTGCATCAGGCGTCACGTGATCAAACATTGCCGGGTCAAACCCGGCATGTTGATGACGTGGAGACGCCGTCGCCACGGACGACCAGCTCATCAAGACGCGCATGCGCACCACCCAGCATCGATTAATGCATGAAGTGAACAAAAGGCTGATAAACAAGTGACGTTATATCTAATCTAAAATATGTGAGTGCGAAAAACCAAGATTCTATAATAGTGCTTAATAAATATAGATCATTGCATCTTAATAATTCCAAAGATAAGTAATATACAGAAAAATACTAATAGTCAGTAATATTTACATATAAGTATGCAATTACATGATGAATTGCATGTGAAAACTAAATAATACATAGTGCAAAAAAAATTATAACAATATATATATAATCAATATTAAATAAGCAAGACACATATAATATAAACAAAAATATAACCATCAATGTGTATATAACTATAAATAAAAATCATAACAAACTAATATAGAAAAATAATAAATAATATATAATAATAATAATGATAAATATAACAATAAATAAGGAAAAATGGGACGTCTTCAGATGATACTTCATGCAATCGAAATGTACATAATTTCATAAATCCATGGTAACTGAAAAATTAAAAAGGAAACATTAAAATGTATGTTTATAAAAAAGATATAAAAGAAAGACTCTCGTTAAGACCATTCGGGGACACCGTATTAAGTGTCCAAATCCATTTTGATTCCAATTGGGCAAGGCGTTTGCTGACATTTCCTCCCCTGATGTTACCAGGTAATTTATCAATCCCCAAGACCTTCAACAAAGTTGAATCACAGTTATGATGTATCTTAAAATGTCTGGGGATGGTTTTCAGGGAAGAAACGTCCTCAATCTCCCTAGCTGCCCGAATCCCCAACACATGTTCTCTCGTTCTGACCTTCAACTGTCTGGTAGTGAGTCCAACATAAATCAATGCACAAGGGCACGTTGCATAGTAGATAACCGAAGATGATGTACAAGTAATACTATGTTTAATGTTGAACTCACGAGACTGGTCAGAATTATGAAAACTATGTCCTCTTGTCACATTGGGGCACGCCACACATGAACCACATGGTCTGCACCCGTGGTCTAGCCTTAAAGGTGCAATAAGATTTGTTATAGGTTTAATGTCATAATGACTTTTGACCAGTTTATCACTCAAATTTGATGATCTTTTGAACGTCATCTGTGGTCTATCTCCTATAAATTTGGATATGATCGGATCAGTCTTCAAAATTTGCCAATGTTTGTTCAAACAAGATCTGACCCGATCACTCTGACCATTGAATTGAGTGATAAAACGAACCGAATCGGATTGTGTTGGTATATGGTTCATGTACAGGGCATTATGTCGGGTGATGTGCTTGGCCCTATTAAACGCCCTTTTGATGGATCTATGGCTGTATCCACGTTCCAAAAACCTCATCTTTAGTATCTCAGCCTGTTTGAAGAAATCACCGTCATTTGAGCATATGCGTCGCAATCTTAAAAATTGTCCTATCGGAATAGAATTAATTAGAGACCTAGGATGTGATGATGACGCATGAACTAACGCATTGACTGCTGTATTTTTCCGGAAAAGATCCGTTTGAAGACAATCATCAGAATCCTTTACAATACAAACATCCAGAAAATCAATAGTATAAGTATGTTGACTGAAGGTAAAGTGCATGTTAATATTGTTGGAATTTAGCCTGTTGATGAATGCAGACAAGGCTTCTGTGGTATCTTGCCATATTAAAAAAACATCGTCAATATAACGAGTCCACAAACTAACATGCTCAATACCCTCAAAGTCACCAGAAAAGAACAGGTCCCTCTCCCAAAGTCCAAGGAACAGGTTGGCGTACGATGGAGCAAAAGAAGCTCCCATCGCTGTCCCCTGGACTTGAAGGAAGAAGGACCCACCAAATGTAAAAAAGTTTTTTGACAAAGCAAATTCCAAAAGATTAATAAAAAACAAAATAAAATTACGTGAAAACGTAGAATGTTGTAAAAAGTACATTACAGCAGCCAATCCGTCAGTGTGCCTAATATTGGTGTACAGTGATTCAACATCACATGTGACCAGGATAGCATCATGGTCAACATGTAACCCATCAATCTTTTTTAAGAAGTCATTGGTATCTTTAGTATAAGAAGGGAGTGCTGTTACCAACGGTTGTAATATTGTGTCAATATATTTATTGACATTTTCCAAATAGTTGTTACACCCAGATATAATTGGCCTTCCAGGAGGATTGTTTTGGTTTTTGTGTATTTTAGGTAGCAGATAAAGGGTGGAATGGTGGGTTCACTGACCTGTAAAGCCAAGAAAAGATCATTGGTAATCGTACCATCATCCCTTGCTTCACACAAAAATTCTTTAAGTTGTGTTTGGAATTAGATAAGGGATTAAATGTTAATTTTTTATAGCAGTTCACATTATTCAATTGGCGAAAAGCCTCATCTTCATATAATTCCTTAGGCCAAACCACTACATTCCCACCCTTATCTGCCAGTTTAAAAACCACATCTTGTATGTCCATAAGTTTTCTAAGACCATCTTTCTCTTCCTTGTTTAAATTGTCATTACAAGGATACGTTGGAATATTACTCAGCTCACAGCTGACAGTTTTGACGAACACATCAATTGCTGGGCAAGAAGACAATGGGGGAAATTTGTTCGATTTTTTCTTTATTGTATTAGGGACCTCACCTTCAGTAAATGAATCATGTTCCCTTGCCAGCTGTTCTAAGATAGTCAACGCCTCTTGTTCCGTCTCTGTAGAAAACAAGTCATGGTTATTTTTATTGTAAAAAAACCGTTTAAATAAAATCTTCCTGGCAAATAAGTGAAGGTCTTTGACTGCGGTAAAGCAGTCAAAGGATGCCGTGGGACAAAAACTCAATCCCTTGGTAAGAATATCAATTTCTGCTGGTGAAAATACATAAGAGCTGAGATTGATTACCTTCAGTTGACTATTGCCGGAATCCGGAGAAAAATTACGCTTATTCGGAAGGAAGCGCAGATTTCTCTTCCTCTTTGGAGTATAGACCGAAGATGCAGAGACGGAAGAAGAGGCCATTGAAACATCACTAACAGAGGGATGGGAGGTCCTAGATGGAGACTGTTCATGGTTCACAGGAGAAATTATTTTCCATCTATAGATTTTTCCAGATATATGATCATTTTGATCCCTCATTAATTTGTTAGTATGTCTTTTTTGGATATCTTGCACCAGTATTTCCAAATCTTTGTCCAACATTTCATTACATTGCTGAAATTGGTCAGTGGACATATCTTTCTTAGCTTTCACAAAAAGTTCATCTAATTGACCATCAACCTCCTGAATGGATTTAATATTCAAGCCAATCAATAGTTCCATCAATTTTCTGGAAGTTTCATTACAGATTGTTTCCCATTGTGTAACAAAGTCACTATCCTGAATAATAAATGAGGGAGTAACTCTTATTCTTAAGCCCCTTGGTATGAGCTTTTTTTCAATATAGTTAGACAGAAATGCCTTTGTCCACTATATCCGTGTGCGTTTAAAAAGTAATCTCTTAAGAGATTTAAACAGAGAGTCATTTGTCTGTGCCATATTAGTTGTGTTGGTGGAACTGATGTTGCCAAACACATCATTTACCTGACCCTGCCAGGACGCTTCCCTGCTCTTAAAATCCATATCCAATAGTGAAAAAACCTGTGCAGAACACAGTAAAATAGATATAACAGAGAAAATGAAAATAATTGGTACAAAATAATACAACAATTAATTAAATAGAAATAATTATACCAAATTATTCCCCAAGATTTCCCAGAAAGAAAGGATGGCAGACCATCCGGAAAAGATAAAAAGAAACCAAAGGATATGGTATGGTAAAGCACCCCTACAGTGGTAATAAAGAATATAAACAACAAAAATAATGTGCACCAATAAAAATATTTTATTAATATACAAATGGCATATCAGAATACAATAAAAGATAATAGATTAATTTTAATGTTAAAAAATTGATGGTGAGAGACCCAAATTGTACATGTGCTGGAAAATTGGATAAAAAATGCTCAACATATAACCAGGTATATATATATATATAAGCCGATCCAATGCCCCAGATGGGAGCTATAACAAAATTATAATAATATGTGCAACACTAAAAAGCATGTGCCCAAATAATGTGCAACTTGGTGCAAACAGAGATCAACTATAAAGACAAATCACACAGTGCCAAATAAGTGTGATATAGATGAAGGTGAATAAAATAGCTAACCCAAAATAAGGTATATGGCGATCGGTATAGGATAAACAAATTACCTGGGAGCATATACCAGCACAGGGGAATCACAGCCAAACGCGCCCCGACGCGCGTTTCGGTATAATACCTTCGTCAGGGGATGGGACACACAGGGATTATGGGCTATATATAGTACATATAATCAAATGCCGGGAAAGGAAGGGCGCATGCGCATCCTGCATGAACCGGAAGCTCCGCTGCATCAGGCGTCACGTGATCAAACATTGCCGGGTCAAACCCGGCATGTTGATGACGTGGAGACGCCGTCGCCACGGACGACCAGCTCATCAAGACGCGCATGCGCACCACCCAGCATCGATTAATGCATGAAGTGAACAAAAAGGCTGATAAACAAGTGACGTTATATCTAATCTAAAATATGTGAGTGCGAAAAACCAAGATTCTATAATAGTGCTTAATAAATATAGATCATTGCATCTTAATAATTCCAAAGATAAGTAATATACAGAAAAATACTAATAGTCAGTAATATTTACATATAAGTATGCAATTACATGATGAATTGCATGTGAAAACTAAATAATACATAGTGCAAAAAAAATTATAACAATATATATATAATCAATATTAAATAAGCAAGACACATATAATATAAACAAAAATATAACCATCAATGTGTATATAACTATAAATAAAAATCATAACAAACTAATATAGAAAAATAATAAATAATATATAATAATAATAATGATAAATATAACAATAAATAAGGAAAAATGGGACGTCTTCAGATGATACTTCATGCAATCGAAATGTACATAATTTCATAAATCCATGGTAACTGAAAAATTAAAAAGGAAACATTAAAATGTATGTTTATAAAAAAGATATAAAAGAAAGACTCTCGTTAAGACCATTCGGGGACACCGTATTAAGTGTCCAAATCCATTTTGATTCCAATTGGGCAAGGCGTTTGCTGACATTTCCTCCCCTGATGTTACCAGGTAATTTATCAATCCCCAAGACCTTCAACAAAGTTGAATCACAGTTATGATGTATCTTAAAATGTCTGGGGATGGTTTTCAGGGAAGAAACGTCCTCAATCTCCCTAGCTGCCCGAATCCCCAACACATGTTCTCTCATTCTGACCTTCAACTGTCTGGTAGTGAGTCCAACATAAATCAATGCACAAGGGCACGTTGCATAGTAGATAACCGAAGATGATGTACAAGTAATACTATGTTTAATGTTGAACTCACGAGACTGGTCAGAATTATGAAAACTATGTCCTCTTGTCACATTGGGGCACGCCACACATGAACCACATGGTCTGCACCCGTGGTCTAGCCTTAAAGGTGCAATAAGATTTGTTATAGGTTTAATGTCATAATGACTTTTGACCAGTTTATCACTCAAATTTGATGATCTTTTGAACGTCATCTGTGGTCTATCTCCTATAAATTTGGATATGATCGGATCAGTCTTCAAAATTTGCCAATGTTTGTTCAAACAAGATCTGACCCGATCACTCTGACCATTGAATTGAGTGATAAAACGAACCGAATCGGATTGTGTTGGTATATGGTTCATGTACAGGGCATTATGTCGGGTGATGTGCTTGGCCCTATTAAACGCCCTTTTGATGGATCTATGGCTGTATCCACGTTCCAAAAACCTCATCTTTAGTATCTCAGCCTGTTTGAAGAAATCACCGTCATTTGAGCATATGCGTCGCAATCTTAAAAATTGTCCTATCGGAATAGAATTAATTAGAGACCTAGGATGTGATGATGACGCATGAACTAACGCATTGACTGCTGTATTTTTCCGGAAAAGATCCGTTTGAAGACAATCATCAGAATCCTTTACAATACAAACATCCAGAAAATCAATAGTATAAGTATGTTGACTGAAGGTAAAGTGCATGTTAATATTGTTGGAATTTAGCCTGTTGATGAATGCAGACAAGGCTTCTGTGGTATCTTGCCATATTAAAAAAACATCGTCAATATAACGAGTCCACAAACTAACATGCTCAATACCCTCAAAGTCACCAGAAAAGAACAGGTCCCTCTCCCAAAGTCCAAGGAACAGGTTGGCGTACGATGGAGCAAAAGAAGCTCCCATCGCTGTCCCCTGGACTTGAAGGAAGAAGGACCCACCAAATGTAAAAAAGTTTTTTGACAAAGCAAATTCCAAAAGATTAATAAAAAACAAAATAAAATTACGTGAAAACGTAGAATGTTGTAAAAAGTACATTACAGCAGCCAATCCGTCAGTGTGCCTAATATTGGTGTACAGTGATTCAACATCACATGTGACCAGGATAGCATCATGGTCAACATGTAACCCATCAATCTTTTTTAAGAAGTCATTGGTATCTTTAGTATAAGAAGGGAGTGCTGTTACCAACGGTTGTAATATTGTGTCAATATATTTATTGACATTTTCCAAATAGTTGTTACACCCAGATATAATTGGCCTTCCAGGAGGATTGTTTTGGTTTTTGTGTATTTTAGGTAGCAGATAAAGGGTGGGAATGGTGGGTTCACTGACCTGTAAAGCCAAGAAAAGATCATTGGTAATCGTACCATCATCCCTTGCTTCACACAAAAATTCTTTAAGTTGTGTTTGGAATTTAGATAAGGGATTAAATGTTAATTTTTTATAGCAGTTCACATTATTCAATTGGCGAAAAGCCTCATCTTCATATAATTCCTTAGGCCAAACCACTACATTCCCACCCTTATCTGCCAGTTTAAAAACCACATCTTGTATGTCCATAAGTTTTCTAAGACCATCTTTCTCTTCCTTGTTTAAATTGTCATTACAAGGATACGTTGGAATATTACTCAGCTCACAGCTGACAGTTTTGACGAACACATCAATTGCTGGGCAAGAAGACAATGGGGGAAATTTGTTCGATTTTTTCTTTATTGTATTAGGGACCTCACCTTCAGTAAATGAATCATGTTCCCTTGCCAGCTGTTCTAAGATAGTCAACGCCTCTTGTTCCGTCTCTGTAGAAAACAAGTCATGGTTATTTTTATTGTAAAAAAACCGTTTAAATAAAATCTTCCTGGCAAATAAGTGAAGGTCTTTGACTGCGGTAAAGCAGTCAAAGGATGCCGTGGGACAAAAACTCAATACCTTGGTAAGAATATCAATTTCTGCTGGTGAAAATACATAAGAGCTGAGATTGATTACCTTCAGTTGACTATTGCCGGAATCCGGAGAAAAATTACGCTTATTCGGAAGGAAGCGCAGATTTCTCTTCCTCTTTGGAGTATAGACCGAAGATGCAGAGACGGAAGAAGAGGCCATTGAAACATCACTAACAGAGGGATGGGAGGTCCTAGATGGAGACTGTTCATGGTTCACAGGAGAAATTCTTTTCCATCTATAGATTTTTCCAGATATATGATCATTTTGATCCCTCATTAATTTGTTAGTATGTCTTTTTTGGATATCTTGCACCAGTATTTCCAAATCTTTGTCCAACATTTCATTACATTGCTGAAATTGGTCAGTGGACATATCTTTCTTAGCTTTCACAAAAAGTTCATCTAATTGACCATCAACCTCCTGAATGGATTTAATATTCAAGCCAATCAATAGTTCCATCAATTTTCTGGAAGTTTCATTACAGATTGTTTCCCATTGTGTAACAAAGTCACTATCCTGAATAATAAATGAGGGAGTAACTCTTATTCTTAAGCCCCTTGGTATGAGCTTTTTTTCAATATAGTTAGACAGAAATGCCTTTGTCCACCATATCCGTGTGCGTTTAAAAAGTAATCTCTTAAGAGATTTAAACAGAGAGTCATTTGTCTGTGCCATATTAGTTGTGTTGGTGGAACTGATGTTGCCAAACACATCATTTACCTGACCCTGCCAGGACGCTTCCCTGCTCTTAAAATCCATATCCAATAGTGAAAAAACCTGTGCAGAACACAGTAAATAGATATAACAGAGAAAATGAAAATAATTGGTACAAAATAATACAACAATTAATTAAATAGAAATAATTATACCAAATTATTCCCCAAGATTTCCCAGAAAGAAAGGATGGCAGACCATCCGGAAAAGATAAAAAGAAACCAAAGGATATGGTATGGTAAAGCACCCCTACAGTGGTAATAAAGAATATAAACAACAAAAATAATGTGCACCAATAAAAATATTTTATTAATATACAAATGGCATATCAGAATACAATAAAAGATAATAGATTAATTTTAATGTTAAAAAATTGATGGTGAGAGACCCAAATTGTACATGTGCTGGAAAATTGGATAAAAAATGCTCAACATATAACCAGGTATATATATATATAGCCGATCCAATGCCCCAGATGGGAGCTATAACAAAATTATAATAATATGTGCAACACTAAAAAGCATGTGCCCAAATAATGTGCAACTTGGTGCAAACAGAGATCAACTATAAAGACAAATCACACAGTGCCAAATAAGTGTGATATAGATGAAGGTGAATAAAATAGCTAACCCAAAATAAGGTATATGGCGATCGGTATAGGATAAACAAATTACCTGGGAGCATATACCAGCACAGGGGAATCACAGCCAAACGCGCCCCGACGCGCGTTTCGGTATAATACCTTCGTCAGGGGGATGGGACACACAGGGATTATGGGCTATATATAGTACATATAATCAAATGCCGGGAAAGGAAGGGCGCATGCGCATCCTGCATGAACCGGAAGCTCCGCTGCATCAGGCGTCACGTGATCAAACATTGCCGGGTCAAACCCGGCATGTTGATGACGTGGAGACGCCGTCGCCACGGACGACCAGCTCATCAAGACGCGCATGCGCACCACCCAGCATCGATTAATGCATGAAGTGAACAAAAAGGCTGATAAACAAGTGACGTTATATCTAATCTAAAATATGTGAGTGCGAAAAACCAAGATTCTATAATAGTGCTTAATAAATATAGATCATTGCATCTTAATAATTCCAAAGATAAGTAATATACAGAAAAATACTAATAGTCAGTAATATTTACATATAAGTATGCAATTACATGATGAATTGCATGTGAAAACTAAATAATACATAGTGCAAAAAAAATTATAACAATATATATATAATCAATATTAAATAAGCAAGACACATATAATATAAACAAAAATATAACCATCAATGTGTATATAACTATAAATAAAAATCATAACAAACTAATATAGAAAAATAATAAATAATATATAATAATAATTATTATAATTATTATAATGTGATCAAACATTGCCGGGTCAAACCCGGCATGTTGATGACGTGGAGACGCCGTCGCCACGGACGACCAGCTCATCAAGACGCGCATGCGCACCACCCAGCATCGATTAATGCATGAAGTGAACAAAAAGGCTGATAAACAAGTGACGTTATATCTAATCTAAAATATGTGAGTGCGAAAAACCAAGATTCTATAATAGTGCTTAATAAATATAGATCATTGCATCTTAATAATTCCAAAGATAAGTAATATACAGAAAAATACTAATAGTCAGTAATATTTACATATAAGTATGCAATTACATGATGAATTGCATGTGAAAACTAAATAATACATAGTGCAAAAAAAATTATAACAATATATATATAATCAATATTAAATAAGCAAGACACATATAATATAAACAAAAATATAACCATCAATGTGTATATAACTATAAATAAAAATCATAACAAACTAATATAGAAAAATAATAAATAATATATAATAATAATTATTATAATTATTATTATATATTATTTATTATTTTCTATCCTGCATATGATTATTATAATTATTATTATATATTATTTATTATTTTTCTATATTAGTTTGTTATGATTTTTATTTATAGTTATATACACATTGATGGTTATATTTTTGTTTATATTATATGTGTCTTGCTTATTTAATATTGATTATATATATATTGTTATAATTTTTTTTGCACTATGTATTATTTAGTTTTCACATGCAATTCATCATGTAATTGCATACTTATATGTAAATATTACTGACTATTAGTATTTTTCTGTATATTACTTATCTTTGGAATTATTAAGATGCAATGATCTATATTTATTAAGCGCTATTATAGAATCTTGGTTTTTCGCACTCACATATTTTAGATTAGATATAACGTCACTTGTTTATCAGCCTTTTTGTTCACTTCATGCATTAATCGATGCTGGGTGGTGCGCATGCGCGTCTTGATGAGCTGGTCGTCCGTGGCGACGGCGTCTCCACGTCATCAACATGCCGGGTTTGACCCGGCAATGTTTGATCACGTGACGCCTGATGCAGCGGAGCTTCCGGTTCATGCAGGATGCGCATGCGCCCTTCCTTTCCCGGCATTTGATTATATGTACTATATATAGCCCATAATCCCTGTGTGTCCCATCCCGCTGACGAAGGTATTATACCGAAACGCGCGTCGGGGCGCGTTTGGCTGTGATTCCCCTGTGCTGGTATATGCTCCCAGGTAATTTGTTTATCCTATACCGATCGCCATATACCTTATTTTGGGTTAGCTATTTTATTCACCTTCATCTATATCACACTTATTTGGCACTGTGTGATTTGTCTTTATAGTTGATCTCTGTTTGCACCAAGTTGCACATTATTTGGGCACATGCTTTTTAGTGTTGCACATATTATTATAATTTTGTTATAGCTCCCATCTGGGGCATTGGATCGGCTATATATATATATACCTGGTTATATGTTGAGCATTTTTTATCCAATTTTCCAGCACATGTACAATTTGGGTCTCTCACCATCAATTTTTTAACATTAAAATTAATCTATTATCTTTTATTGTATTCTGATATGCCATTTGTATATTAATAAAATATTTTTATTGGTGCACATTATTTTTGTTGTTTATATTCTTTATTACCACTGTAGGGGTGCTTTACCATACCATATCCTTTGGTTTCTTTTTATCTTTTCCGGATGGTCTGCCATCCTTTCTTTCTGGGAAATCTTGGGGAATAATTTGGTATAATTATTTCTATTTAATTAATTGTTGTATTATTTTGTACCAATTATTTTCATTTTCTCTGTTATATCTATTTTACTGTGTTCTGCACAGGTTTTTTCACTATTGGATATGGATTTTAAGAGCAGGGAAGCGTCCTGGCAGGGTCAGGTAAATGATGTGTTTGGCAACATCAGTTCCACCAACACAACTAATATGGCACAGACAAATGACTCTCTGTTTAAATCTCTTAAGAGATTACTTTTTAAACGCACACGGATATGGTGGACAAAGGCATTTCTGTCTAACTATATTGAAAAAAAGCTCATACCAAGGGGCTTAAGAATAAGAGTTACTCCCTCATTTATTATTCAGAATAGTGACTTTGTTACACAATGGGAAACAATCTGTAATGAAACTTCCAGAAAATTGATGGAACTATTGATTGGCTTGAATATTAAATCCATTCAGGAGGTTGATGGTCAATTAGATGAACTTTTTGTGAAAGCTAAGAAAGATATGTCCACTGACCAATTTCAGCAATGTAATGAAATGTTGGACAAAGATTTGGAAATACTGGTGCAAGATATCCAAAAAAGACATACTAACAAATTAATGAGGGATCAAAATGATCATATATCTGGAAAAATCTATAGATGGAAAAGAATTTCTCCTGTGAACCATGAACAGTCTCCATCTAGGACCTCCCATCCCTCTGTTAGTGATGTTTCAATGGCCTCTTCTTCCGTCTCTGCATCTTCGGTCTATACTCCAAAGAGGAAGAGAAATCTGCGCTTCCTTCCGAATAAGCGTAATTTTTCTCCGGATTCCGGCAATAGTCAACTGAAGGTAATCAATCTCAGCTCTTATGTATTTTCACCAGCAGAAATTGATATTCTTACCAAGGGATTGAGTTTTTGTCCCACGGCATCCTTTGACTGCTTTACCGCAGTCAAAGACCTTCACTTATTTGCCAGGAAGATTTTATTTAAACGGTTTTTTTACAATAAAAATAACCATGACTTGTTTTCTACAGAGACGGAACAAGAGGCGTTGACTATCTTAGAACAGCTGGCAAGGGAACATGATTCATTTACTGAAGGTGAGGTCCCTAATACAATAAAGAAAAAATCGAACAAATTTCCCCCATTGTCTTCTTGCCCAGCAATTGATGTGTTCGTCAAAACTGTCAGCTGTGAGCTGAGTAATATTCCAACGTATCCTTGTAATGACAATTTAAACAAGGAAGAGAAAGATGGTCTTAGAAAACTTATGGACATACAAGATGTGGTTTTTAAACTGGCAGATAAGGGTGGGAATGTAGTGGTTTGGCCTAAGGAATTATATGAAGATGAGGCTTTTCGCCAATTGAATAATGTGAACTGCTATAAAAAATTAACATTTAATCCCTTATCTAAATTCCAAACACAACTTAAAGAATTTTTGTGTGAAGCAAGGGATGATGGTACGATTACCAATGATCTTTTCTTGGCTTTACAGGTCAGTGAACCCACCATTCCCACCCTTTATCTGCTACCTAAAATACACAAAAACCAAAACAATCCTCCTGGAAGGCCAATTATATCTGGGTGTAACAACTATTTGGAAAATGTCAATAAATATATTGACACAATATTACAACCGTTGGTAACAGCACTCCCTTCTTATACTAAAGATACCAATGACTTCTTAAAAAAGATTGATGGGTTACATGTTGACCATGATGCTATCCTGGTCACATGTGATGTTGAATCACTGTACACCAATATTAGGCACACTGACGGATTGGCTGCTGTAATGTACTTTTTACAACATTCTACGTTTTCACGTAATTTTATTTTGTTTTTTATTAATCTTTTGGAATTTGCTTTGTCAAAAAACTTTTTTACATTTGGTGGGTCCTTCTTCCTTCAAGTCCAGGGGACAGCGATGGGAGCTTCTTTTGCTCCATCGTACGCCAACCTGTTCCTTGGACTTTGGGAGAGGGACCTGTTCTTTTCTGGTGACTTTGAGGGTATTGAGCATGTTAGTTTGTGGACTCGTTATATTGACGATGTTTTTTTAATATGGCAAGATACCACAGAAGCCTTGTCTGCATTCATCAACAGGCTAAATTCCAACAATATTAACATGCACTTTACCTTCAGTCAACATACTTATACTATTGATTTCTGGATGTTTGTATTGTAAAGGATTCTGATGATTGTCTTCAAACGGATCTTTTCCGGAAAAATACAGCAGTCAATGCGTTAGTTCATGCGTCATCATCACATCCTAGGTCTCTAATTAATTCTATTCCGATAGGACAATTTTTAAGATTGCGACGCATATGCTCAAATGACGGTGATTTCTTCAAACAGGCTGAGATACTAAAGATGAGGTTTTTGGAACGTGGATACAGCCATAGATCCATCAAAAGGGCGTTTAATAGGGCCAAGCACATCACCCGACATAATGCCCTGTACATGAACCATATACCAACACAATCCGATTCGGTTCGTTTTATCACTCAATTCAATGGTCAGAGTGATCGGGTCAGATCTTGTTTGAACAAACATTGGCAAATTTTGAAGACTGATCCGATCATATCCAAATTTATAGGAGATAGACCACAGATGACGTTCAAAAGATCATCAAATTTGAGTGATAAACTGGTCAAAAGTCATTATGACATTAAACCTATAACAAATCTTATTGCACCTTTAAGGCTAGACCACGGGTGCAGACCATGTGGTTCATGTGTGGCGTGCCCCAATGTGACAAGAGGACATAGTTTTCATAATTCTGACCAGTCTCGTGAGTTCAACATTAAACATAGTATTACTTGTACATCATCTTCGGTTATCTACTATGCAACGTGCCCTTGTGCATTGATTTATGTTGGACTCACTACCAGACAGTTGAAGGTCAGAACGAGAGAACATGTGTTGGGATTCGGGCAGCTAGGGAGATTGAGGACGTTTCTTCCCTGAAAACCATCCCCAGACATTTTAAGATACATCATAACTGTGATTCAACTTTGTTGAAGGTCTTGGGGATTGATAAATTACCTGGTAACATCAGGGGAGGAAATGTCAGCAAACGCCTTGCCCAATTGGAATCAAAATGGATTTGGACACTTAATACGGTGTCCCCGAATGGTCTTAACGAGAGTCTTTCTTTTATATCTTTTTTATAAACATACATTTTAATGTTTCCTTTTTAATTTTTCAGTTACCATGGATTTATGAAATTATGTACATTTCGATTGCATGAAGTATCATCTGAAGACGTCCCATTTTTCCTTATTTATTGTTATATTTATCATTATTATTATTATATATTATTTATTATTTTTCTATATTAGTTTGTTATGATTTTTATTTATAGTTATATACACATTGATGGTTATATTTTTGTTTATATTATATGTGTCTTGCTTATTTAATATTGATTATATATATATTGTTATAATTTTTTTTGCACTATGTATTATTTAGTTTTCACATGCAATTCATCATGTAATTGCATACTTATATGTAAATATTACTGACTATTAGTATTTTTCTGTATATTACTTATCTTTGGAATTATTAAGATGCAATGATCTATATTTATTAAGCACTATTATAGAATCTTGGTTTTTCGCACTCACATATTTTAGATTAGATATAACGTCACTTGTTTATCAGCCTTTTTGTTCACTTCATGCATTAATCGATGCTGGGTGGTGCGCATGCGCGTCTTGATGAGCTGGTCGTCCGTGGCGACGGCGTCTCCACGTCATCAACATGCCGGGTTTGACCCGGCAATGTTTGATCACGTGACGCCTGATGCAGCGGAGCTTCCGGTTCATGCAGGATGCGCATGCGCCCTTCCTTTCCCGGCATTTGATTATATGTACTATATATAGCCCATAATCCCTGTGTGTCCCATCCCCTGACGAAGGTATTATACCGAAACGCGCGTCGGGGCGCGTTTGGCTGTGATTCCCTGTGCTGGTATATGCTCCCAGGTAATTTGTTTATCCTATACCGATCGCCATATACCTTATTTTGGGTTAGCTATTTTATTCACCTTCATCTATATCACACTTATTTGGCACTGTGTGATTTGTCTTTATAGTTGATCTCTGTTTGCACCAAGTTGCACATTATTTGGGCACATGCTTTTTAGTGTTGCACATATTATTATAATTTTGTTATAGCTCCCATCTGGGGCATTGGATCGGCTATATATATATATATATACCTGGTTATATGTTGAGCATTTTTTATCCAATTTTCCAGCACATGTACAATTTGGGTCTCTCACCATCAATTTTTTAACATTAAAATTAATCTATTATCTTTTATTGTATTCTGATATGCCATTTGTATATTAATAAAATATTTTTATTGGTGCACATTATTTTTGTTGTTTATATTCTTTATTACCACTGTAGGGGTGCTTTACCATACCATATCCTTTGGTTTCTTTTTATCTTTTCCGGATGGTCTGCCATCCTTTCTTTCTGGGAAATCTTGGGGAATAATTTGGTATAATTATTTCTATTTAATTAATTGTTGTATTATTTTGTACCAATTATTTTCATTTTCTCTGTTATATCTATTTTACTGTGTTCTGCACAGGTTTTTTCACTATTGGATATGGATTTTAAGAGCAGGGAAGCGTCCTGGCAGGGTCAGGTAAATGATGTGTTTGGCAACATCAGTTCCACCAACACAACTAATATGGCACA
>JARQOD010008532.1:0-35194 GCA_033576555.1 Oophaga sylvatica
TGCTGCATCTGTCTGTGCTGCCATCTCTCCTTTGCTGCTGTCCTGGTGAGGAAAACTGTCTATGTAAGTATAGAAGCTTTGAAAATGTCTGTCTCTCACTGCTTTTTCTGTTCCTTGTAGACTGGTTGTCTCTCCTGATGCTGTCGTCTCTCCTGGTGCTGCCATCAGTCTTGGTGCTGCCGTCTCTCCTGGTGCTGCCATCTGTCCTGGTGCTGCCATCTCTCCTTTGCTGCGTCCTGGTGAGGAAAACACTGTCTATGTAAGTATAGAAGCTTTGAAAATGTCTGTCTCTCTCACTGCTTTTTTGTTCTTTGTAGACTGGTTGTCTCTTCGGGTGCTGCCATCTCTCCTGGTGCAGCCATCTCTCCTGGTGCTGCCATCTGTCCTGGTGCTGCCATTTTTGCCTGTCCTGTGCTGACTGCTGTGCTGTTGGACTACTGCCTGTAATGTAAGTATTGGTGTCCATTGTTTTTTTATTTTTTTTGGCTACATTGTGTTTGGCTCTTAACAAGTTTAATTTTTCTTATCTGTTCTTTTCTGTAGTGTTTCACTTCACTGCTGCCTGCTCTTCAACCATGTCCTCAAGTGAAGAACTGACTTCTTCCCAGGGTGGACATGACACAGATTAGGTAATCACATTTGCTATACTGATTGGTATGTATTGACTGGCAATACTATACATGTGTTAAATCATGTAATTTCTTTACGGGTACCTTGCAGTGATGAAGAGCAGGAGTAGTCTAGTGGAAATGAATCTTCCCATGGTCGTCGGGCTCATGTGTCTCAGGAGGAAAGATGAGGTGTAAGTAATCTTTTCATCAGAGTTGTAATTTAATTTGTTTTCAGTTTTACTTAAAATTCTTTTGTTTTATTTGATCTATAGGTTCCACAATGGGAAGAAGCCTAACAGGACATTGAAAACGAGCAACTAATTAATCTTGTGCAAGAGCGAGTACCGTTGTGGGACACCCGTGATCATCAGCACTCCGACATTGTTGTGATTCGACAACTCTGGGAAGAAATGGCCAGATCACTGTTGCATGATTGGGTCAGTGCCATGCCACATGCCAGAAATGATTTTGGTAAGTATTGTAATGTGGTCTGAGGCGCCAGTAAACCTGTAAATGTAGGTGCTTTGTTTTACAACTATTTTTTTCCTTTTTTTCCCCCTTCACAGTGAAGAAAATAAGAGTCCGTGGCATTCGATGAAGGATCTCTTCAACAAGGACATGAAGATTCAGGTTAAAAGTGGCGCTGCTCAAAGGCTAAGGAAATACAAATACCACCATAACCTTGCTTTTCTGAGGCCTGCACTTGCTCAGCGAACGTGATTATCTTTTGTGTTGTCTAAGGGTATGTTTCCACTATAAGGAAACAGTCCGGATTAGCTGTGTGTTTGACTCTGTGCGTTGGCGCAGCGTCAAACACGCAGCGTCCAGATGTTACAGCATAGTGGAGGGTATTTCAAGAAATCCCGTCTCCACTATGCTGCAAAACACGCAGGCGGAAGACCTGCGTTTCCGGACATGCGGCGCGTCTTTTTAGACCGCAGCATGTCCTAGTCCCTTGTGGCGACGCTGCGTCGCCAGCAAGGGAAATAACACAGGGCTATGCAGCCCTGCGATCATTCCGGATGTGTTCCGGAGGTGTCCTGAACACATCCGGAATGAAGCGCGCGTTCAGAAGGGGGCGGGGCTTTGGGCGTAGCGGAATTTCCGCTCCGTCCAAAGCGCTGTGTTTCCGTACCATGGAAACACAGCCTTACTATATTTTGAACTTTTTTTATTTTTTTTATTTTTACTAATGTTTTTCTTTTATTTTCCACACAGAAGCTGGTGCAGCACAACACAACCTGGATTGTCCTCTGTTGAAGCGGCCCCTCATCGACCAGCCACTGAACAGATACAGTCCCAATCATCCACCAGCGATGGAGCAACCTGGCAGGCTTCACAGGCTGGGAAACAGGTAGCCGGTCCATCTGGTTTTCCCCTCTCCCAGCCCTCTGCCTCTACTTTACTTGGGTCTGCTCGCCAGCTGCAGAGGTCCTGGTAGAGGTCACTCATGCCCGAGTTTATGTACTTAAGCTCGGTCTTCCAGGATGGGATTAAGGTGCTTGGTGATAGACTGATGAGTGGGTTCACCCATGTGAACACACTTTTACAGGATGCCAACAAACGCCTTGACCACCTGGAAGCCGACCTTGAGAGACCGGACAACAACCGGAATTCTTGATGCAGAACGTCACATAAAGCACAGCAGGTGTCTGCAACAATCCCAGAAAGGGTGGACACTCCAATCTGGAATTGAAAATGTAGAGATGATAAGGTCTGTCCGGTAGCCAGGAATAGGACAAGCATAAAATGGAAAAAAAAATAATACATGGCTTTTCTAACAATAATACTATCGACATGTGTTTGTTTTTCAAAATTATGTACCTCAGGGTCACCAACAGACGTTCCTCAGCAGGAATTGCTCAACGTAGTTATGTGTCGTGCCTGGTTATGGATCCTCGGACACATTGCAGCAAGTCATCGAAGCTCTGTTCCGACATCCTCGTGTAGTCAAAAAACTTCTCCAGGTTTTCATGCAGCTCTGTGTACAACGAGTAGTAGGCTCCACGGCTCTCTCAGAGTTCAAGGATGGAGTGTTGCCAGTAGCAACGACGACATCTTCTCCATCTTTGTCTTCTTTCTTCTTCAGAAGCCACAGCAAAGGCAACAGCCAATTACAATTGTAAATCGAGATTATCATACAAGCTGTCCATGTCAAGTTCCATCTTGCAGCTGGATACAGCAGCCAAAGACAAGGATTTCATCAGTGCAGTGTGTCTATATATATATAGAAATTCCATGAGATACGCCTATTGGGTGTCTGATGTCAAGGAAAAGCTACTGTAAAAGCATTGGAAATATCGAACGCATGCGCATAAACAACTCAAACGCAGCATTTTTTTTGCCGTCATGCGTAAGATGATGCAGATAAAAAACACTGCGTAGCATGAGTTTGCATGCCTTTTTGCATGCGTTTGTGCATGCAGATGATACGCTGTGCACACAAACGCTAATGTGAAACTAGCCTTAGAGACCGGTTAATACGCTGCACAGACCTATTCAGGCCGCAGCCTTAAACATATTGGAACAAGGTCATTGCCATGCTAAGACCTTTACCTGAGCTCTGTAGCACTGCCTGTCACCTGAGTAATATACTCCACAGACCTCGACACTCTCTGTGACATGTCCTGTAATTACTCCATTGTTGCTCAAAACCATGCAAAAGATACATTCCGCCTGGTTGGGTAGTTTCCAAAAGAACTGGGTAGGCTTGTGCAGATTTCCCTTGAGGAGAGTGCTTCAAAGTAAAATGAGGCTTATACATGTTCCTGACATGGGTTTCAGGCCTGACAGACTGAGCAAAATACAGACCGTTACTTGCATACACTGTATTCAGAATTTAATTCTAATGCTTTTGGTGTCTGGAAGAATCCAATTTACTGACATTGATCATACAGCTCCCCTAACTCCTATATTATATTCACCTTACAGCAGCTTCACCCGCTATGACAATGGCTCCATTGGGATCCGGTGGCCAATCAGAACTGTGGAGCTTACAAAATTAAGGTTTCACGGCACCTGCTGGCCTTCTGAAAATGTGAAGTGAGGGCAGCATAATGACATGGGGGTGGACATGGTGGTAGTGGTGGGCGAAGCCCAAAATTCAAATGGGCATGTTGTAAATGGATAAGGAATATGTATTCCATTCCCTTACTAACAATTTAGAATGAGGGAGGGACCTACCAAATGTAGGAGTGAGTGCTCACACAAATGTTAAAGGAAAAACTAAAGCCAAAACGCTCCGTGTGAACATATGCTAAAGGGGAGGTATAATTTTTTTTATTTTTTTTTGTTTTATTTTGCATTTTATACATGTAATTATGAAGGAAAAAATATTTCATAGCATTTTTCCCTTTAAAAAAAATTAGGTTTGGTTTGGTAGGACTTTTAATAAATCCATAAACCCGGCGCAATAGTCTGTCAACATTATTCACAGATACCATATGTGAGTCTTAAAGGCATGCAGGCATATTCTACATGCTGTTCCCATTCAGTTTTAACTCTTTTCCATCCATTTCAGCTTTTTTCCCCTGCCCCCAGACCTGTTTGTTTCGTCCAGCAGAAAAATATTCAGTTTTCCTATTGACTCGCGTTGGATTCGTTATTCTGTATAAATACACGGATATTAGAAATTATTCGTGCCTATTTTCCCGAATCCGAATATTTCACTATTCACTCATTACTAAAATGTAACCACAAAAATTGATATAACACCCCTTATTTAAATTTGTTTTCCTTCGCAATAGATCTCCATTTAACAAGGGCCCCCAAGTTGTCAATAGAGTATTAAGGTCGGGTAAGGAAGGGGTTCATGTCATTATTCTTTCAGCTTTTAGCCCTTTACTGGTTAGTCAAGCAGTGGAGTACTTTGATAAGTGTGATGTAGTATTGTCCAGCATATAATTTAGAGTTTTCTTGAAATATGCAAACTTTTTCCTGTACCACTACTTGAAAACAAGTGTCTTCTTTAAAGCTGGCAGTAGGTTTCAGAGTTGATTTTAAGTCCCTCTTCTGCTCAATAAGGTCAAACTTTGTTGTCATTTAACTTTTATTTGAAGTCAAAGTCTGTGCCCGTTACTAATCCAACCATGGGTCTGTCCCTCAGTTCCTTCAAAAGTCCCTCTCATCTCATCAGTAAATACAAACTATGAAAAATCTGTCTTCAGATATTTCTTGGCCCAGTCCAATCTTTCAACTTTTGCATCTTGTTTAGTGATGGGCAGACCAGTGGATGTTCGGGTACGTTAAGTTCGGCCAACTTTTAAGGAAAAAATTGGTTTGGGTAACAGAACAGTACCCGATCTTGAACCCCATTAAAAAAAATGGGGTGACTGAACATCCAGCATTTCCCACACTGTCATCTGGGTGACAGCTTGAGAGACAGCAGCACTAAATGGTGGTAGCCTTACATGTTACTGCTAGTGTGGGGAACCCTCCATTCTTGATAACCAGCGTAGATAAAGCTGATAGCTGTGGACTGAAGCACTCAGCTGTCATCTTTTTCTTGGCTGGTTATCAAAAATAGAGGGTTCACTGAGACATTTTATAACTTACTTAAATAAATAATTTAAAAAAACAACATGAGGTTCCCCCCATTTTTGATAACCATCCTAGTTACAGCAGAGGACTGGAGGCTGGTATTCTCCAACTGGGAGGGAACCGTGAATATCCCGCAGCCAACCCAGAAAAGGCTCATCCACTAGATGCGCCAATTCTAGCACTTTGTCCGGCTCTTCCCATTTGCCCTGGTGTGGTGGCAGTGGGGTAATAGTTTTGGGGTTGATGTCAGCTGTTTTATGTCCGCTAACACCAAGTTTAGCGGTTAGATATGGAGAGGCATCTATGAGACACTCCTATTATTAACCCCGTAATGAAAAGTAGGAAAGACACACACAGAAAAAAGTCCTTTAACTGAACATAAAACTTTGTGACAAATCCCCTCTTTTTCCCATTTCTTAACATAAAAAAATAAATAAATAAAGATAATCCATAATAATGAGATCCCATGACGAAACCCAACTCTGCCACATGCAGTGTATGGAGTTCCTTTCAAAGAACGCACCTGTCATGATCAAGACCGGATTTTGAGTCCTGTCTACCCTGGTCCCTGTCTGATCATGTCAAGGTTAACTTTTCTCAGCCTTAGTCTGGTTTCATGTGGAAATTAGTCGTTGGCACAACTGCTAGAAGAAAGATCTGTGGTGCCAGAGTAGGATCCCAATCCGTGCAATGATGCAATATAAGCTCGGCACACACAATGATATGTGATGGAGAATTTTAATCAAAAGATTGTAGTACATACAACAAACGTTTCGGTCAATTTATGACCTTCTTCGGTGTACAAGTTATGTACTAGAGATCAGATGCAAATAAGCAAGATAATACCCCAAGACACAGAACTGTGTAGGGTAAAAAAGCGTTATTGGTGCAGCAGGAACGAAGCGGCTAGGACGCGTATACCACCGCTTGTCTGGGAGCCACAAGCGGTGGATACCGCGTCCTAGCCGCTTCGTTCCTTTTGATTAAAATTCTCCATCACATATCATTGGTGTGTGCCGAGCTTATATTGCATCATTAGTCTGGTTTCAGGTTTGCTATATATCTTCGCTGCATCCTACAGGGGTGTCAGCTATAGTTTTGCCTACGGCGTGTGTATCTGACTCTGGCATATCCTGATAAGTCCTGCTGTGATCCATGACTTGCCCTGTGTCTGTTTATTCCCTCTCTCTGTCTCGACTCTGTGTTTCCCTGTAAGTGTGTTGACTCTCTGTTTTTTTACTTGGCTTGTATTCGGTCCTGCTTCTGTCTTCTGTCTTGGCTCTGACCTCCTTGGCTTGCCTCTGACCCTGAGTTGTTTATTCCGTTTGTACTGAGCTACAGTGTGTTGCTTGACTCTGCATGTTTGACTACTCTGCTGCCACCTGTGGTAACCTTGCTGCTGCATTGCAAGCCTGCCCTGGGGGTGTGCAGTCTTTCCTCCACTCTATTGCCATGTAGTGGAGTCTTCACATACCTGCATTGCAGTAGCCTGACAGCAGCTCCATTCACTGGAAAAGCAGCAATTGCTGGGTGTCATGCTGTGCTCTGTGAAACTCCGGCTGCTCGGAACTAAGGTGACATCAGTAAGGTTATCTTAGTTCACAGCACCTGATTCTCATGAGGGCTGCGCCACTGTGAACTGAGGTAACCTTACTGTAAGGTCACTCATAGCAGCTGGTTCGCATGCTATGCAGTGCCAATGCTGGACTGATGAATGACCACGAATCTGACACTCATCAGTCTGGCACTAGAGCTACCGCAAGACCCGGTGGCTATGAACTCAGGTGACCTTACTAGTGTTGACAGCCACCTGGTCTCCAGGCAGCTATGAGGCATATAAACCTTAACAGAGACTTTATTGGAAACTTTAAAGTTACTGGACTTTCCAGCTGCTGGAACATTTTGACGATGCTGAGAACTAATGTTACCTTGGGTATTTAAGTGTACTTGTTAATAAATAAACTAATTTAAAAAACAACATGGGAGTCCCCTATTCTAATAATTAGCCAAAGGAAAGCAGACAGCTCGTGGTTGGTGTTATTATTTTAGAAAGGGGGCAATATCCGTGATGCTTCCAAGGCTATTAATATCAGCTCAAAGATGTCTGTTTAGTCTGTACTGGTTATTAAAATTGGGGCATCCCCCAAAAATATGATGTGGGGTCCTCCTATATTTAATAACCAACACAGACTAAACAGCTGCAGGCTCATGTTCATAGGCTGGGAAAGGTCCATGGACCCACATTGATCTATTATTGATGACCTATCATGTGGATATATCATCAAGTGTAAAGTCCTGGACCACATCCTAGACAATCTCCAAATTGTAACAGTACAACAGTACAGTTTTTTAACACTTTTACCAAACTAAGCAATATAGTCAAGTAATGAAAGGCTCACGTTTCCTGCCAGAAAAGCTAGGTCACAGTCTGACAGACAGGCTGAAAAAAGAAGGTACTGATATTGAGCTTAGCAGAAAGACCTGTGCCTTAGTTAGCAAGCGAGTTCGAGCAGCACTCGCTATTTATATGAACTCCCCCAACTTTTTTCCTGGGCCACAAAGAGAATGTTAAGAGCTACCTGCTGATTTAATTTGTTCCAGGTGGAGAAGATCAGCGCAGCTGCATAACAGTATAATCATTAGGTTAGTCACAGACGTCCAGATATTTCCGGTATGTGCAGAAACGTTCACAGAGCTATCCGTGTCCATGTATTCGTGTGTGCACGTAGGCCATACGTGTGTCATCCGTGTGCTGTCCGTGTGTCCGTGTTTATCGTCCGTGTGCTGTCCGTGTGCTGTCCGTGTTAATACGTATCGCACACAAAGGTTTTGAGCTCCATATGATAGGTTAAGGCATTAATTAAAGGCTTGGAACATGCGAAGGTGTGATCAATTAGTGATTATGTGTTAAAACAGTTCCTAAAAAGTTTTGGCCAATGACATATCATCTTTGGGGTGTGTGTTAGGACTCCTTTGGTGTCACAAATATGTATAGTGATAATGAGGCGTTGTTGTGGTTGGCATGGCTTGTGTCACGTCGGTTTGGGGTTCGCCACCATATGCTTGATGAGGAATCACGGCTGCAAAAAAGGCTATGGGTTCACCCTCTACTCTTGCTACGTGGGGCATATGGTCATTTTTCTAAATTGTACAATGAACTTTGCAGATACCTGGTGAAGTTTGTTGCTTTTTGTCATCTTTCCATTCCCGGCTTTGACAATATACTTCAAGTTTTGCGGCCTTACCTTCTCAGACAAGACACCTGCATGTGACTAAGCATTTCTCCAGTAGTGATGAGCCACCCCCGTAGTGTTCGAGTTCGGTTCGGTTCGCCGAACAGCCGTGTGTTCGACGAACTGTTCGTCGAACACCGTCGAACACCATTAAAACCAATGGCAAGCAAACCAAAACACATAGAAACACAAAGAAAACACATAGAAAACACTTCAAAGGTGTCCAAAAGCTGACAAATTGCTCACAAGACACAACTAACACATGGAAAAGTGACAAGTACATATAGTCATGCGAAAAGAAAAGAGGTGGAGGAGTAAAAGGAGGGGGAGACACAGATATAGGCATGTCATGCCCTTCTAAAACCAAAAAAGTGCCAAGCCGACACGGCCAGTCCGTTCCTGCCCGTGCGACCTGCGTGTCGCCGGGTTTGTGCCAGAGCTGTGGTGGACCCTGACGGCCAGCCCCCCTCTCCCAATACTGGTGCCTGTCCGCTGGTGGGTCGAGCGAGCCCCCCTGTGGAGGAGGCAGGTCTAATCTTTTTCATTTAAATTGTCTCTCTAATTTGAATGAGTACACTTTAACACTAGAACTACTGATGGAGTCATTTTGACTCCTTTCGTTTTTTATTTCTCTTCTGTGACTACATTTTTCAGAATTCCGGCTTGAAACTCGGTGACTTTTCCTCAAATATGATGTGAAAAAAGATTTTGTGAGAATAAATAATTTTGGTGAAAAATTTGCGCGTTTTTTTCAAAATTTACCAAGAACTACTGAAGGGAGTCATTTTGACTCCCTACTATATTTTGAGGTCCTTTTGTCACTAAATGTTGCTATAAAGTTTTGTGCATAATTTTTTGAAACTCCGCTCTGTACCTGAGCGGGCAGGTACGGGCCGGATTGTGGTGAGAATATCCGGTCGGATATTCCGCCGCTAATCCAGCCAGTGTGCACGGACCCTTACAAAACAAAAATTCTAAATATTCATCAACTTTTTTCCAGATATTCCAAGCACATCAACTGGGGATCGGGCTCATGCAGTTATGTTGCCTCGTGACCATCCTCCTGGTCGTGGACAGAAAAAATCAGCAAAACGTCCCAGAAATGAAAGAACAACAGATAACGATGGCGGCGAAGGTAATGCAACAACAAACACCAGAGAAGGCGAATCTGAAGGAATACTAGTTTCAGCGGATGGTATTCAATGGAAACCTGTTGAAATTGGAGAACACTTGCCTGGTAGGCGTGACAGCCAAAATATTCTTCGAGAAGCACCTGGCCCTACAGGATACGCCAGAAGAAATATCATTATCGATAGTCCTTTGAGCGCATGGCGTTTATTTTTTGATTCATATATATTGACACATATAAAGAACTGTACGCTTGCAGAAGCATGCAGGAACAATAATTTACAGTTTACTCTATCTGATGAGGAGCTAGATGCATTCATTGCGATATTCTATGCTCGTGGAATATCTGGCACGAACCGTCACTCGATTAGCAGTATTTGGTGTAATGACTGGGGAATACCGTTTTGCAAAGCGACAATGTCTAGGGACCGCTTTGTTGAAATTATGGGGTTTCTCAGATTTGATGAGAAATCTACTCGATCGGAGAGACTGCAAACGGACAAGTTTGCTCTATTTTCTACTGTGTGGGACAGGTTTATTGAAAATTGTATTGCGTGTTACAAACCTGGCCCATACATAACGGTGGATGAGCAACTTTTCCCAAGCAAAACTAGGTGTCCATTCACGCAGTACATGCCTTCCAAACCAGATAAATATGGCCACAAATATTGGCTAGCTGTTGATAAGGAGAGCAAATATCTGGCAAATGGCTTCCCTTATCTAGGCAAAGATGACACACGCCGTGCTGAGGACGTTTAGCTGACCATGTGGTAATGAAGTTATTGGACCCGTTTTTGAAAAAAGGTCGCAATGTTACAACCGATAATTATTTTACTTCAGTAAAATTAGCTAAACAGCTAAAAAGCAAAGGAACAACCATCGTGGGAACACTGAACAAGATAAGGCGAGAAGTGCCTAAAGAAATTAAATCCATGAAAGAGGAATTGTACAACACTAAAGTGTTTAGAAATGAAGACAATTTTACACTTACAGTATATCAAGGAAAGCCCAACAAAAATGTTGTCATTTTGAGTTCCGTCCATCCAGATGTTGTTGTTGCGTCTGATTCCGCTAAAAAAACTCCAGAAACGGTAAAGTTTTACAATGAAACAAAATATGGAGTAGATGTAGTGGATCAGATGGCACGAAAATATACCACACGAACATGCACAAGGAGATGGCCTGTTCATGCATTTGAAAATGCCTTAGACTTTGCGGGTATAAATGCATGGATAATATTCAATGAGATAACCCACCAAAAAATGTCACGCAAGGCATTTTGCAAACGCTTGTGAGAGAGTTGAGTGGTCCTTATGTCACAGATAGGGAAAAGGGTTCCACGTCCCAAGTTTCTACATGCTCAGAAGTGATGGTTCAAACAAAATTTTGCCAGATCAAAGAAAAGTGCAAGAAAAATAGATCTGTCGGCAATTGTAAGACTTGTGGTAAGTCTTTGTGTGGGCAATGTACTGCCATAAATCAAAGGCAATGCCTAAAATGCGAAACACCAAATGTTTAGAAGGTGAATTCTGCGCCATATTTTATTTTTATGCTCCTCCACCTACATTTTCTCTGCTTTTTGTTCTTCAGTTGTTGTTTATATGTGTGCACTTGAATAAAAAAAAATGTTTGAAAAACGTCTATTATAATTATTGTTATTTTCTGTAGAAAAATAAGAAAAACAGAAAAAAAACAATCAAAAGCATTACTGTTGGATCTCACAATAATAATACATTACAAAAAATATAATTATTAATAAATAACCACAAATGAAACTCTAAAAATAAACGAAAACAAGCAAGGAAGTCAAAATGACTCCTTTCAGTAGTTCTAGGCGGGGTCACGAGTCCAGTAGTCCTAGTGTTAAATCCTTTTACAAGGATCTATTGGAGGGCAAGTCTCATGCCAGCAGCTGCGGTAATGCCAGGTCCAGTAGCGTCCAGTAAAGCTGCTGCAGTTAAAAAGCTTTTATAAGGATTGAGCTTGGCCGTCCACCGCAAGGCGTCCTACCGCCACTCACAGCCCCTGTGCCTTGGGGTGCCTCCCCGATGCTCTTCACTGATTTTTCCGGGGGCCCGAAGCATTTCCTTTGAAAAAATTAAGTGTCCAAAGTACAGGTGTGTAGCTTGCTTAACAGCTGTGTTAATCCGCTGACTAGCAGACACTGCTACTAGGCCCAAAATTATTGTCGTTTTTTCGGAAAAACCGAACTCTTCAAAATCTAGTTGCCCCCAGCAACACAACTCTCAAGTCCTTATCTTCATCTGCAACCTGGATAAATTCTAATCCGGGTTGTTTTGCATGTAGGACCTCTAAGTGTTTATGTTGCGTCTCTATTATGAATGGGGTGCAAGAATTTCAATCTCGTACCACAGGCACCATTTTTAAAATCAACTGTCATGTCAATTGCCAATCGTGCTACATTATTTATTTAATTGAGTGCGGTTGTGCGTTGCAGTACATCGGTCGGACGATACAGACGATGCATGCAAGGCTCAACAAGCAACGTCAAAATATCCGAAATGGGTTCATGCTACACAGTCTCTCAAAACATTTCTCCCTAGTGCACCAAAAGAATTTGAATTTGTTAAAACTCACTGTTATTGACCAGATACCACATGATATGCCTGATCGGTATAATAATCTAATAACAAGGGAGAGTTTCTGGATTTTTAAACTTGGTACACTGGCCCATGAGGGGTTAAACCTCACTATTGAAAAAGTCACGTAATATAAGCATTTTGTTATTTATTTTCATTTATTTTTCCTTGTGTAGATTGTTTCTATGTCGTTTTTACGTTGGTTTTATTCAATTTATCTGTGTTTTTTTGTTTTGTTTTGTTTTTTTTTGCAGTCATATTTGCATTTTTAATCATGTGGGTGTTCTGATTAATTGCCTTTTAATTTTCATTTGCTGCTCCACCTTTATATAGCTTTCCTACTCCATTCTATGTATAACTGCCACCTGAGGAAGACGGAGCTATTCCGTTGAAACGCGTTGTGGATATCAATAAATGAAGACTTTTTAATATCAGCTGAATTGCGTCCCTCGCGCTCCTTATGACCGGATTGCTTTATCATCACTTATGTCTGATCCTCTCTTGAGGTACCCGGCCGGAGCTGCAGCGGACAACCTTAATCTCATCTGCCTTTATCGCCAGCCTGGCGCTCCTTTGAAACCGTCTATCTGAATTTGGTTGCAAAATTATTGTCTGGGTTAGATGCAGTTAAAAATTTGTAATTAGATCTACAGCTGGTGGCTACTCCGCTGACTAGCAGACACTGCTACTAGGCCCAAAATTATTGTCCAGGCAAGATGCAGTTAAAAATTTGTAATTATATCTACAGCCGGTGGCTACTCCGCTGACTAGCAGACACTGCTACTAGGCCCAAAATTATTGTCTGGGTTAGATGCAGTTAAAAATTTGTAATTATATCTACAGCCGGTGGCTACTCCGCTGACTAGCAGACACTCAAGCTTTGGAGCAGACCTCTGATTCCCAGGCTATAGTATGAGTAAACAGCTCTAGTCTTCACACTCAACCATCTGTGTTACCCCAAGCCATAGTGTATGTAGTTTCTTACGGTTAAAAGGTGGGTGGGGAAAGACCCAACCCACCTATAATTGACGATGCCAACGTAACGTAAAACACAAAAAGAGTCTCCATTTTTTCCAAAAATTTGGGGCACAGACACCACTTAAGTAGCATCAATTGCCCCAGAGTTGCTTAAAACGGTTGGTGAGGTGATTTTACCAAATCCTCAAGCTTTTACTCTCCCCAGGATGACACAGGGGTAGAAAAGTCCTTGCGGATACATGATTTGTTCATCTTTATGAACGTGAGTCTGTCTACATTCTCAGTGGACAGCCGCGTGCGCTTATCTGTCAGACTCAGCACACCACCAGCAGCGCTGAACACACGTTCAGAGAGAACAAAAATTATTATTAATTTGAAAGCTGGTGGAGCTTAGTATAGATGGCCTATTAGAATGAGTACCACACACTGCTACAGGCCCAAAATTATTCTACAGGCAAGATGCAGCTAAAAATAATTATTAATTTGAAAGCTGGTGGAGCTTAGTATAGATGGCCTATTAGAATGAGTACCACACACTGCTACAGGCCCAAAATTATTCTACAGGCAAGATGCAGCTAAAAATTAGTATTAATTTGAAAGCTGGTGGAGCTTAGTATAGATGGCCTATTAGAATGAGTACCCACACACTGCTACAGGCCCAAAATTATTCTACAGCCAAGATCCAGCTAAAATAATTCTTAATTTGAAAGCTGGTGTAGCTTAGTATAGATGGCCTATTAGAATGATTTGTTCATCTTTATGAACGTGAGTCTGTCTACATTCTCAGTGGACAGCCGCTTGCGCTTATCTGTCAGACTCAGCACACCACCAGCAGCGCTGAACACACGTTCAGAGAGAACAAAAATTATTATTAATTTGAAAGCTGGTGGAGCTTAGTATAGATGGCCTATTAGAATGAGTACCACACACTGCTACAGGTCCAAAATTATTCTACAGCCAAGATGCAGCTAAAAATAATTATTAATTTGAAAGCTGGTGGAGCTTAGTATTGATGGCCTATTAGAATGAGTAACACACACTGCTACAAGCCCAAAATTATTCTACAGGCAAGATGCAGCTAAAAATTAGTATTAATTTGAAAGCTGATGTAGCTTAGTATAGATGGCCTATTAGAATGAGTACCACACACTGCTACAGGCCCAAAATTATTCTACAGGCAAGATGCAGCTAAAAATAATTATTAATTTGAAAGCTGGTGGAGCTTAGTATAGATGGCCTATTATAATGAGCACCACACACTTCTACAGGCCCAAAATTATTCTACAGGCAAGATGCAGCTAAAAATTAGTATTCATTTGAAAGCTGGTGGAGCTTAGTATAGATGGCCTATTAGAATGAGTACCACACACTGCTACAGGCCCAAAATTATTCTACAGGCAAGATGCAGCTAAAAATTAGTATTAATTTGAAAGCTGGTGGAGCTTAGTATAGATGGCCTATTAGAAAGAGTACTACACACTGCTACAGGCCCAAAATTATTCTACAGGCAAGATGCAGCTAAAAATTATTATTAATTTGAAAGCTGGTAGAGCTTAGTACAGATGGCCTATTAGAATGAGTACCACACACTGCTACAGGCCCAAAATTATTCTACAGCCAAGATGCAGCTTAAAATAATTATTAATTTGAAAGCTGGTGGAGCTTAGTATAGATGGCCTATTAGCATGAGTAACACACACTGCTACAGGCCCAAAATTATTTTCCGGCCTAGATGCAGCTACAAATTATTAGCAATTTTAAAGCTTAAAACGTTTGGTGAGGTGATTTTACCAAATCCTCAAGCTTTTACTCTCCCCAGGATAACACAGGGGTAGAAAAGTCCTTGCGGATCCATGATTTGTTCATCTTTATGAACATGAGTCTGTCTACATTCTCAGTGGACAGCCGTGTGCTCTTATCTGTCAGCACACCACCAGCAGCGCTGAACACACGTTCAGAGAGAACGCTGGCTGCGGGGCATGACAAGATCTCCAAGGCGTGAGTGGCGAGCTCCGACCATTTATCCAGATTGGAAGCCCAAAAAGAGCAAGGGTCCAGTGACACAGTCATGGCTTCGATGTTCAGTTGGAGATACTCCTGTACCATCGTATCTAGGCGTTGACTATGTGTCTGACTTCTTGTCTCCTGTGGCCTTGCAAAGGATGGGCTAAGAAACTGGTGAAAGGATTCCGCAAAATTGCTGTGAACACCAGCAGATACTGTGTTTCTGTTACGGTTTGAGTGCTGAACACTCGACAGTCCCACGGTTAGCAAGTTAGAACTGTGAGATTCACTACGTGCACCACTGGTGTTTTGTGGAAAAGCACATGTAAGATTCTGCAACAGTCTCTGCTGATACTCCTGCATGCGTGAATCCCTTTCTATGGCTGGAATTATTTTGGCAAATTTACTTTTGTCCCGGGGATCTAACAGTGTGGCTACCCAGTAGTCAGGATTATTTTGAATTCTGACAATTCGAGGGTCATGTTACAGGTAGTGCAGCAAGAAGGCACTCATGTGTCTTTCGCATCCTGGAGCACCAAGTCCCTGTTGTGTTGGTGGCGAGGTACGACTCATGCCTCCTTCCTCTGCCCTCTCCCCCCACCTTGCACAACAGAAATGTGATCAAGGTCTCCCTCATCTGATGAGTCTTCCATGCCCATCGCCAGTTCGTCATCCACTTCTTCCTGGGCTCCTGCACCTTCCTCACTAGTTTGGCTGCTACCATGAGCCCTGGTTAATCCCTCTCCCCCACCCTCCATGCCAGCCGCCTTGCTGCTGCCGACCGTCTGGACCTTGCAGATGTTAGCCTTTCCGCATACAACCCCTCCTCTTCTCCTTCCTACACCTCCTCTTGTTCCACCACCTGACTCCGAATTCTGTTTAACATCTGCTCCAGCATGTAAATCACCGGAATAGTCATGCTGATAATTGCATCGTCAGCACTAAACATCTTCGTGGCCACTTCAAAACTGTGCAGAAGGGTGCATAGGTCCCTGATCTGAGACCACTCCTCCAGCGTGATTTGCCCCACCTCTGGATCTCGTTGGCCCAGGCTATAATTCAGAACGTATTGCACCAGGGCTTGTCGGTGCTGCCACAGTCGCTGCAACATGTGCAGAGTTGAATTCCACCGTGTTGGCACATCGCATTTTAGCCGGTGAAGTGGCAGGCCCAACGACTTTTGTAGAGATGTAAGTCACTGAGCTGCATGATGCGAATGGCGGAAGTGAGCACACAGTGACCGTGCCCTCTGCAGAAGGCCATGTAGTCCGGGATAGTGGGCTAAAAATTGCTGGACAACCAGGTTCAACACGTGAGCCATACAAGGCACGTGTGTGACATTGCCCCGGTGAAGGGCCGCACCCAGGTTTGCGGCATTGTCGCACATGGCCTTCCCTGGTTGCAGGTCCAGTGGAGACAACCATTCATGAAACTGGTTCTCCAGAGCTGACCACAACTCCTCAGCTGTGTGACTCACATTTCCCAGACATTTCAACATAAAAACCGCCTGATTACGTTGAGCCCTTCTGCCAGCATAGCAAGGAGGTGTGCTGCAGGATCCCTTCTGCGCAGTTAGAAAGACCGTGGCTTGACCAGACAGGCTTTGGGTGCAGGTGGAGGACCGAGAGGAGGTTGAGGAGGCAGAAGCAGTGGAGGAACTTCGAGATAAAGAGGATTGACACACAACTCGTGGGGACGGCAAGACTTGGACAGCAGCCCCTTGTCCTGCTGTCACCATAGTTACCCAGTGCCCAGTCAGCGACATGTAACGCCCCTGTCCATGCCTACTCGTCCAAGTGTCTGTGGTGAAATGCACCCTGTCACACACTGAGTTTCTCAAAGCAGCGGTGATGTTGTGTGTGACATGCTGGTGGAGCGCAGGCACACCTTTCTATGAGAAGTAGTGTAGACTGGGCATTTGGTACTGGGGCACTGCGACGGACATAAGGGCTCGAAAATCCTCAGTGTCAACAAGGCGGAAAGGCAGCATTTCTGTAGCCAAGAGCTTGCAGATGGTGAAATTCAACCTCTTAGCTTTCTCATGGCTAGGAGGAAATGGTCTTTTACTTGTCCACATCTGAGTGACCGAGGGCTGGCTGTTGTGCGTTTACGGGGTTGAGTAGGGTGTCCCCGGACAACTGACGGTCTGTGAGGAAGATGCAGGCGCAAAAGTTAGGTTGCCTTGATCCAAAGGTGGTGCTCTCGATGTTGGAGAGCGCTCAACACCAGCTGGTGTTTCCACTTCCAAATGAACTGATGACCTGCCAATCTGACTGGCTATTGCTGGTAAAGAGGTGCCAGGTCTGAGTCTCAAAACAGGTCTGACTGCTGTCCCCCCAGTCACAGAGGATGAAGAGGCCGCGGTCGCGGATGCACAAGATGGGGCAGACGGTGGTTGAGCAGGCCCGCTAGGCCGCATTGTAGCACAGTGAGCTTGCCACTGCAACTTATGCTTCATATCCATGTGACGGTTCATGCATGAAGTACTCAAACTATGGATTTTTTGGCCTCTACTTAGCTTTTGGTCACAAATGTTACAGATAACACTAGTTGGGTCATCCTTATCGATGTTAAAAAATGCCCAGGCTATGCAAGGCTTAGAACCCATGCGACCTGAAGAGCCACTTTGACTTGTGATCAGAGGCAGAGTTGTGGTTGAGGATGCAGTTGGTGACGTGCTTCCAGTACTACGTCTCTGTCCAGGAAGGCGCACCCTGACCTCGTCGTCACTCGAATCCTCCTCCACCTCCTCTGCTGACCTCATCGACTGTCTCACTGTGGGTTGACAGTAAGTGGGATCTACAACCTCGTCATCATCACCCTGTGTGTTCTCACCCCCGTCGTCCTCAGAGCCAACCTCTTCCTGCCCTGACACAAAACTCAAGTTGTCACTCACATCTGGTATTTGAGTCTCATCATCGTCTTCCTCATTGTCTCCAACAACAGGAGTTACAGTTTGGGAATGAGGGTCTACATTATGCTCAGAATCTTCTTTATCTGGTCCTGGATTAATCAAAAGGAGGTAAAAATGTCAATAAATAAATAATAATTTTATATTAATTTTAAAATTTAAATAAATAAAAATAAAATGACCCAAAAGGGATATACCATTAAAACCTCCAGACAATAAGATGGCAGACCATCCGGTAAAGATAAAAGAAAAGGAAAGGATATGATGGGTACAGACCAAACGACAGGGAAAAGGTAAACCCAATGTGTGGTAAAATACCATAAAAAATAAAAATGTGTCAAATAATAGATCTATATAAAATCAAGGAATCACCAGATTATTGTGAAGCAAAGGCCTTTATTAATACATGACATAAACTAAAAAGCTAAAAAACCACAATAACTAATAATAACAATGTGTTAATATAGTACATAGAGGTTGGCAAATTAATCAAAAAAGCTCACATAACAATAATATGCATATATAGGAAAATTAGTACAAAAAAATCACGACTCAATAATAATCACAGGTACATGGGTGTAACAGCTAGCTCAAAAGAAAGCACTATGTGCAAAAAAGAAAAAATGGGACAATAGAGTCCAAAACGGTTAATCTATAATATGCAAAATGGCTGATATGTATCATATATATCAAAGGCACAATATATATCGTGACTAATAAAAATTAATAAAGTAAAATATGAAAAAGTGCAATTGCGCAAAAATGTGCAAAAAGGTGCAATAGTGCAGAAAATAAATAAATCCTTGGAACGGACACAATTGTGTTAATGTGCATTAGAATATATGCTTTAAATATATATCATGAAAAGGAGACCAAAAAAGTGTATTACTTGCAAACATGCAGAACAATTTTATAACACACTGTGCATTAACAGTATAAATAAATAAATAAGTATAACAATGCCAAAGTGTCAGCAAAAAAAAAAAAAACACTAATGATACAATGTGGCAAGCACCTTGATACCAGCCGATTAGAAAGAGCCAAAATGGGAGCCAAATAAGAGACACTGTACACCAGGGAGTCACCGTGAGCAATATCAACAGCCTAGATCCAAGCGCCCCGACGCGCGTTTCGGATTTCTTATCCTTCGTCCTGACGAAGGATAAGAAATCCGAAACGCTCTTCAGGGCTCGTGGATCTAGGCTGTTGATATTGCTCACGGTGACTTCCAGGTATACAGTGTCTCTTATTTGGCTCCCATTTTGGCTCTTTCTAATCGGCTGGTATCAAGGTGCTTGCCACATTGTATCATTAGTGTTTTTTTTTTGCTGACACTTTGGCATTGTTATACTTATTTATTTATCAGGACGAAGGATAAGAAATCCGAAACGCGCGTCGGGGCGCATGGATCTAGGCTGTTGATATTGCTCACGGTGACTCCCAGGTATACAGTGTCTCTTATTTGGCTCCCATTTTGGCTCTTTCTAATCGGCTGGTATCAAGGTGCTTGCCACATTGTATCATTAGTAGTGTTGAGCGATACGATAATGCAAATATCGGCTATCGGCCGATATTAGCTCTATCGGCCTTTCGATAATTAGTTTCGATATTTTCGTCATATCGGATACCGGAATCGGATTTGTCACTGTCACTGTCAGTGTCCGTCGGTCGGGTCTGTCACTGTCAGTGTCCGTCGGTCGGGTCTGTCAGGAGTCAGCGGCACTTACCTGGCAGAAGATCTCCGGCGGTCACATCCCGGACTGCTTAATGGCCGCCATCCTCTTCTCCCCGGCGGTCACATGCAGTTTCTCGCGATAACTGCAGTGACTGCTGGGTAATCCCGGCCGTAAAGCAGTCAGTCCGATGACGTCACCGCCGGGGAACCAGGTAATCAGCTGTGCTGCGTCGCGATGACAGGCTCTGCCTGTCATTGCGATGTAGCAGAGCTGGATCGTCGTGGGACAATCGTTACTATGGACTGCGTCGGACAGGTGGTATACTGTTGGTTTGTTTTTTTTTTTTTTACAGGAGATCGATGGCGTCGCAGGAATGAGAGTACAATAAAAGAAATGAAAACTGTGTTGTCTCTTTTATTTCATTAAAATACTTTTTTCTTGCTTTGTCTTTTTTTTATGCATTTAATAACTTTGGGATTAATAATGGATCGGTGTCTTATTGACGCCTCTCCATTATTAACCGGGCTTATTGTCACCGTGCAATCAACGGTGACATTAACCCCTTATTACCCCGCTTGCCACCGCTACAGGGCAAGTGGGAAGAGCCGGGTAAAGTGCCACAATTGGCACATCTTTTGATGCGCCAAATGTGGGGCTGCTGTAGCCTGGTATTATCAGGCTGTTGAGGGCCAAATCCATGGGCCTTGACAGTCTTTTAATACCAGGCCGCAGCAGTCTGCATTTTACTTGGCTGGTTAACAAAAATAGGGGGACCCCTACACCGTTTTTTTTTCGAGGGGACCCCCTATTTTTGTTAACCAGCCAAGCTAAGCAGACTGCTGTGTCCTGGTATTATCAGGCTTGCAAGGTCCATGGATATTGGATCCTTACCAGCCTGAAAAACCAGGCCTCAGCGGTCTGCTTCATCTGGCTGGTTAACAAAAATAGGGGGGACCCCACGCCAATTTTTTCGAGGGGATCCCCTATTTTTGTTAACCAGTTCCCTCTGACGTCACTGATTGTGTCCCTGGCTGACCTGAAGTGAAAGTGGAAAGCAATCAATTAAGCTTTCCACTTCCTTTCCTGTCAGCCAGGAGAGGAACTCATTCATTTGGGGTTTACTGTGAGGCTGCAGCATTAGCTGCGGTCCCTGCAGTAAACATTAACCCTTTCTGAAGGATTACACCGTGGGACCTGACTGTACATCGGATTGGTAAGAATAATTTTGCTTATATTTTTTATTTTTATTACAGGAAATGGTTTTAGCAGGAAAATAAAATATGGTCAAAAACTGTGTGATTATTTCATTAAACTTCTTTTTTATTAAAGTGTGTGTGTTTGATTTTTCTTTCATACAATAGGATTAATAATTGATAGTTGTCTAATTGACAGCTCTCAATTATTAACCTGGCTTAAAGTGACCTTTCAATTGCAAGGTCATTTTAACCCCTTATTAACCCATTCGCCACCGCTACAGGGCAATGGGAATAGACGGGCAAAGTGCCAGAAAGGGCAAATCTAATTAGAGATTTGCCCTTTCTGGGGTGTCTGGGGGCAGATGTTAGTAGCCGGGGGGGCAAAAATAATGGTCCCTCTCTGGGCTATTATTATCTGCCCCCACTCACTGGCTTTGTCTGTCTGGTTGCGAAAATAGGGCGGGAGCCCACGCATTTTTTTTCAGCAATTTTACACCTCATATATATATATACATGTCATTAAATTTGTGACACATATATATATATATATATATATATATATTTATATTTACAGTTCATACACTTCTACATAGTATAATAGCCGCTAATTAATTGCCGGCTTTTGTGAAAATGCAGAACCCGACATGAAATGACACTTGGTTTACATAGAGTTAACCATGTCTTTTCATGTAGTTTGATATCTGATTTGCACAAACAATTACATGAGTGTAAGTGTGCAAAATTTCACACCTGTAGGGGTTAATTAAAGGTGTAAATTCGTAGCAAAAAAGTCCGTTTTTTTTACAACGAATTTACACCTTTAATTAACCCCTACAGGTGTGAAATTTTGCACACATAGACTGATGTAATTGTTTGTGCAAATCAGATTGCAAACGACATGAAAAGACATGGTTAACCCTATGTACACCAAGTGTCATTTCATGTCGGGTGCTTCTGTCTTTTCACAGAAGCCGGCTTTACCCGGCAATTGAATCAGAGGATATTTTACTATGTAGAAGTGTATAAACTATACATATATGTATATATATATGTCACAATGACATGTATATATATATATATATATATATATATATGTATTCTATGTGTGTATATTTAGTGTTTACAAGGAAATAAAGGTTTTTTTTAGTTTCGATATTTTGTTCCCATAGACTTACATTGGACTTCCGGTATCGGAATCGGATATCGCCGATATTTAGTGATATCGGCGATACAATTTCGATACGATATTTTTAGATATCGAGCAATATCGCTCAACACTAATCATTAGTGTTTTGTTTTTTTTGCTGACACTTTGCCATTTTTATACTTATTTATTTATTTATACTGTTAATGCACAGTGTGTTATAAAATTGTTCTGCATGTTTGCAAGTAATACACTTTTTTTGTATCCTTTTTATGATATATATTTAAGCATATATTCTATTACACATTAACACAATTGTGTCAGTTCCAAGGATTTATTTATTTTCTGCACTATTGCACCTTTTTGCACATTTTTTGCGCAATTGCACTTTTTCATATTTTACTTTATTAATTTTTATTAGTCACGATATATATTGTGCCTGTGATATATATGATACATATCAGCGGTTTTGCATATTATAGATTAACCGTTTTGGACTCTATTGTCCCATTTTTTCTTTTTTGCACATAGTGCTTTCTTTTGAGCTAGCTGTTACACCCATGTACCTGTGATTATTATTGAGTCGTGATTTTTTTGTACTAATTTTCCTATATATGCATATTATTGTTATGTGAGCTTTTTTTATTAATTTGCCAGCCTCTATGTACTATATTAACACATTGTTATTATTAGTTATTGTGGTTTTTTAGCTTTTTAGTTTATGTCATGTATTAATAAAGGCCTTTGCTTCACAATAATCTGGTGATTCCTTGATTTTATATAGATCTATTATTTGACACATTTTTATTTTTTATGGTATTTTACCACACTTTGGGTTTACCTTTTCCCTGTCGTTTGGTCTGTACCCACCATATCCTTTCCTTTTCTTTCATCTGGTCCTGGATCAGACTCATAAACATTCTGGGCATCAGTGCAGATCATTTCCTCGTCTGGATTCACAGAAGCTATGGAGACGACCTCTGATTCCCAGGCTATAGTATGAGTAAACAGCTCTGCAGACTCAACCATCTGTTCTGCCCCATACTCAGATGGGCAGTTGGAGACTTGGGAGCTGTGAGGAAGCAAGTGCGATTGGGGTGACACCTCTGAGGACTTGAGTTTTTGTGTTGTAGAAGTTGAGGTGGAGAGCCGACTTAAAGGAGCACTTGATATCTGTTGAAGCACCTTATTTTATTGTGCCTCATCTGGAATTTGTAGCGATGGGCGTGCCCATAAGAAAGGGATCGTACCACGTTGTCCACTAAAAGAAGTAGACATCTTAGTTTGGCTGGAAGATGGTCTTTCTTTTGCAGATGTTACTGTTGCTTTAACACCTACCCCATGGAAACAACATTTTTTTCCCTTCACAACACGCCTATTCCCCTTTCCACCAGCAGCAGGCCTTTTGCCACTCATTTTGGTGGTTACCTAACTGACTACTCTGGAGTTGTTTGCACAAAAAACGATGGCTGCAAAAAATTCTTAGTATTTGAACGCGGGTGGAGCTTTGTATAGATGGCCTAATACAATTAGTACCACAGACTGCTACAATGCCCAAAATGATTGTCCAAGCAACATGCAGATAGAATTTTTTTTGTTTTTAAGGCTGGTGGAGCTTTGTATAGATGGCCTAATACAATGAGTACCACAGACTGCTACTATGCCCAAAATTATTGTACAAGCAACATGCAGATAGAATTTTTTTTTTGTTTTTTTAAGGCTGGTGGAGCTTTGTAGAGATGGCCTAACACAATGAGTACCACAGACTGCTACTATGCCCAAATTATTGTCCAAGCAACATGCAGATAGAATTTTTTTTTGTTTTTTAAGGCTGGTGGAGCTTTGTATAGATGGCCTAATACAATAAGTACCACAGACTGCTACTATGCCCAAAATTATTGTCCAAGCAACATGCAGATAGAATTTTTTTTTTCTTTAAGTCTGGTGGAGCTTTGTATAGATGGCCTAATTCCAGGGCCGGCTCCAGGCTTTCATGGGTCCCGGGCGAAAGAGTCTCAGTGGGCCCCCTAAACACAGACCACGATTCATGATGCACAGATACTGCAGAGAAATATGGGTATAGCACAACGCCAAACACTTCTCTTCTTCCATTACGACTGATAGCTATTGTAAATTGTACAATAACTCTAAAACCGCCAAATCCTCACAGCGCACAGCACAGACTGGACAGTACAGTCCTCCATACAATATTATGGGCACCACATAGTTTCCCCCTCATCACCCATATAATACCCCATGCAGGATGTCACCCCTCCATCCCCCATATAATGCTCCATACAGGATACTGGTCCCCATATAAAGCTCCATACAAAATATGGAGCTCTCCTCTGCACTGTGCTGCGTTCTGCACTGTTACGGCTCAGGAAAGGGCGCCGTGGAAAGACTCCCATTATCATCATCACTGCTGCCCATCATCATCACTGCCTGCCCATCATCATCACTGCCTGCCCATAAACATCAATGCCTGCCCATCATCATCAATGCCTGCCCATAATCATCATTGTCTCCCCATCAATATCATTGCCTGCCCATCATCTTCACTGCCTGCCCATCATCATCAATGCCTGCCCATAATCATCATTGCCTACCCATCAATATCACTGCCTGCCCATCATCATCACTGCCTGCCCATCATCATCACTGCCTGCCCATCATCATCACTGCTTGCCCATCATCATCAATGTCTGCCCATGATCATCATTGCCTCCCCATCAATATCATTGCCTGCCCATCATCATCACTGCCTGCCCATCATCATCACTGCCTGCCCATCATCATCAATGCCTGCCCATCATCATCAATGCCTGCCCATAATCATCATTGTCTCCACAGCAATATAATTGCCTGTCCATCATCATCAATCATCATTTCCTCCCCATCATCATCATCACTGCCCTCCCCCACCACCATTACACATACAGCAGACACACACACACACACACACACACACACAAAGCATCGCACTACATACACACAGAGACACATACACAGACACACACACAAACATGTCACCTGTCTGACGTCCGCGAGCTCACTGCCACAGCCGGCCGCTGAATGATGACGTCATTCAGCGGCACTGCTGTGAGAGGAAGCGCCGGCGTCCTGCAGGCGCCCCTTGGAGCCAGGAGGCGGAGCTGCGGAAGCGGAGGCACGGGGAGAGGTGAGTATTGAGCCGCCGCAGCCGGGGCCCTGAGCAAGCGGGGGGGGCCCAGTGGCGGCGCTCACACCGCTAACGGGCGCCGGGATGCCAGACGGCGAGTGGGCCTCCCGCCTGCTCAGGGCCCCGGCACTTGCCCGGGTGTGCCGGGTGCTGACGCCGGCCCTGCCTAATACAATGAGTACCACAGACTGCTACTATGCCCAAAATTATTGCCCAAGCAACATGCAGATAGAATTTTTTTTTTTTTTTTTAAGGCTGATGGAGCTTTGTATAGATGGCCTAATACAATGAGTAACACAGACTGCTACTATGCCCAAAATTATTGTCTAAGCACCATGCAGATAGATTTTTTTTTTTTAAGGCTGGTGGAGCTTTGTAGAGATGGCCTAATACAATGAGTACCACAGATTGCTACTATGCCCAAAATTATTCTCCAAGCAACATGCAGATAGAATTTTTTTTTGTTTTTTAAGGCTGGTGGAGCTTTGTATAGATGGCCTAATACAATGAGTACCACAGACTGCTACTATGCCCAAAATTATTGTCCAAGCAACATGCAGATAGAATTTATTTTTTGTTTTTTAAGGCTGGTGGAGCTTTTTATAGATTGCCTAATACAATGAGTTCCACAGACTGCTACTGTGCCCAAAATTATTGTCCAAGCAACATGCAGATAGAATTTTTTTTTCTTTTTTAAGGCTGGTGGAGCTTTGTAGAGATGGCCTAATACAATGAGTACCACAGAATGCTACTATGCCCAAAATTATTGTCCAAGCAACATGCAGATAGAATTTTTTTTTGTTTTTTAAGGCTGGTAGAGCTTTGTAGAGAAGGCCTAATACAATGAGTACCACAGACTGCTACTGTGCCCAAAATTATTGTCCAAGCAACATGCAGATAGAATTTTTTTGTTGTTGTTTTTTAAGGCTGGTGGAGCTTTGTAGAGATGGCCTAATACAATGAATACCACAGACTGCTACTATGCCCAAAATTATTGTCCAAGCAGCATGCAGATAGAATTTTTTTTTGTTTTTTAAGGCTGGTGGAGCTTTGTAGAGATGGCCTAATACAATGAATACCACAGACTGCTACTATGCCCAAAATTATTGTCCAAGCAACATGCAGATAGAATTTATTTTTGTTTTTTAAGGCTGGTGGAGCTTTGTAGAGATGGCCTAATACAATGAATACCACAGACTGCTACTATGCCCAAAATTATTGTCCAAGCAACATGCAGATAGAATTTTTTTTTGTTTTTTAAGGCTGGTGGATCTTTGTAGAGATGGCCTAATACAATGAGTACCACAGAATGCTACTATGCCCAAAATTATTGTCCAAGCAACATGCAGATAGAATTTTTTTTTGTTTTTTAAGGCTGGTGGAGCTTTGTAGAGAAGGCCTAATACAATGAGTACCACAGACTGCTACTGTGCCCAAAATTATTGTCCAAGCAACATGCAGATAGAATTTTTTTTTGTTGTTTTTTAAGGCTGGTGGAGCTTTGTAGAGATGGCCTAATACAATGAATACCACAGACTGCTACTATGCCCAAAATTATTGTCCAAGCAGCATGCAGATAGAATTTTTTTTTGTTTTTTAAGGCTGGTGGAGCTTTGTAGAGATGGCCTAATACAATGAATACCACAGACTGCTACTATGCCCAAAATTATTGTCCAAGCAACATGCAGATAGAATTTATTTTTGTTTTTTAAGGCTGGTGGAGCTTTGTAGAGATGGCCTAATACAATGAATACCACAGACTGCTACTATGCCCAAAATTATTGTCCAAGCAACATGCAGATAGAATTTTTTTTTGTTTTTAAGCTGGTGGAGCTTTGTAGAGATGGCCTAATACAAAAAGTACCACAGACTGCTACTATGCCCAAAATTATTGTCCAAGCAACATGCAGATAGATTTTTTTTTGTTTTTTAAGGCTGGTGGAGCCTTGTATAGATGGCCTAATACAATGAGTACCACAGACTGCTACTATGCCCAAAATTATTGTCCAAGCAACATGCAGATAGAATTTATTTTTGTTTTTTAAGGCTGGTGGAGCTTTGTAGAGATGGCCTAATACAATGAATACCACAGACTGCTACTATGCCCAAAATTATTGTCCAAGCAACATGCAGATAGAATTTTTTTTTGTTTTTTAAGGCTGGTGGAGCTTTGTAGAGATGGCCTAATACAAAAAGTACCACAGACTGCTACTATGCCCAAAATTATTGTCCAAGCAACATGCAGATAGATTTTTTTTTTTTTTAAGCTGGTGGAGCCTTGTATAGATGGCCTAATACAATGAGTACCACAGACTGCTACTATGCCCAAAATTATTGTCCAAGCAACATGCAGATAGAATTTATTTTTGTTTTTTAAGGCTCGTGGAGTTTTGTAGAGATGGCCTAATACAATGAGTACCACAAACTGCTACTATGCCCAAAATTATTGTCCAAGCAACATGCAGATAGAATTTTTTTTTGTTTTTTAAGGCTCGTGGAGTTTTGTAGAGATGGCCTAATACAATGAGTACCACAGACTGCTATTATGCCCAAAATTATTGTCCAAGCAACATGCAGATAGAATTTTTTTTTGTTTTTTAATGCTGGTGGAGCTTTGTAGAGATGGCCTAATGCAATGAATACCACAGACTGTTACTATGCCCAAAATTATTGTCCAAGCAACATGCAGATAGAATTTTTTTTTAAGGCTCGTGGAGTTTTGTAGAGATGGCCTAATACAATGAGTACCACAGACTGCTATTATGCCCAAAATTATTGTCCAAGCAACATGCAGATAGAATTTTTTTTTTTTTTTTTTTTTAAGACTGGTGGAGCTTTGTAGAGATGGCTTAATACAATGAATACCACAGACTGCTACTATGCCCAAAATTATTGTCCAAGCAACAAGCAGATAGAATTTTTTTTTGTTTTTTAAGGCTGGTGGAGCTTTGTATAGATGGCCCAATACAATGAGTACTACAGACTGCTACTGTGCCCAAAATTATTGTCCAAGCAACATGCAGATAGAATTTTTTTTTGTTTTTTAAGGCTGGTGGAGCTTTGTATAGATGGCCCAATACAATGAGTACTACAGACTGCTACTGTGCCCAAAATTATTGTCCAAGCAACAAGCAGATAGAATTTTTTTTTGTTTTTTAAGGCTGGTGGAGCTTTGTATAGATGGCCCAATACAATGAGTACTACAGACTGCTACTGTGCCCAAAATTATTGTCCAAGCAACAAGCAGATAGAATTTTTTTTTGTTTTTTAAGGCTGGTGGAGCTTTGTATAGATGGCCCAATACAATGAGTACTACAGACTGCTACTGTGCCCAAAATTATTGTCCAAGCAACATGCAGATAGAATTTTTTTTTTTTTAAGGCTGGCGGAGCTTTTTATAGATTGTCTAATACAATGAGTACTACAGACTGCTACTATTCCCAAATTTATTGTCCAAGCAACACTCATATAGATTTTTTTTTTTTTTTTTTTTTAAGGCTGGTGGAGTTTTGTAGAGATGGCCTAATACAATGAGTACCACAGACTGCTACTATGCCCAAAGTTATTGTCCAAGCAACATGCAGATAGATTTTTTTTTTTTTTTAATTCTGGTGGAGCTTTGTATAGATGGCCTAATACAATGAATACCACAGACTGCTGCTGTGCCCAAAATTATTGTCCAAGCAACATGCTGATAGATTTTTTTTTTTTTTAAGGCTGGTGGAGCTTTGTATAAATGGCCTAATACAATGAGTACCACAGACTGCTACTATGCCCAAAATTATTGTCCAAGCAACATGCAGATAAAAAAAATTTTTTTAACCCCTTCATGACCCAGCCTATTTTGACCTTAAAGACCTTGCCATTTTTTGCAATTCTGACCAGTGTCCCTTTATGAGGTAATAACTCAGGAACGCTTCAACGGATCTTAGCGATTCTGAGAATGTTTTTTCGTGACATATTGGGCTTCATGTAAGTGGTAAATTTAGGTCGTTAGTTTTTGCGTTTATGTCGAAAAAAATGGAAATTTGGCGAAAATTTTGATAATTTTGTAATTTTCACATTTTTAATTTTTATTCTGTTAAACCAGAGAGATATGTGACACAAAATAGTTAATAAATAACATTTCCCACATGTCTACTTTACATCAGCACAATTTTGGGAACATTTTTTTTTGTTAGGAAGTTATTAGCGTTAAAATTTGACCAGCGATTTCTCATTTTTACAGCAAAATTTACAAAACCATTTTTTTTAGGGACCACCTCACATTTGAAGTCACTTTGAGAGGTCTATATGGCAGAAAATACCAAAAAGTGACACCTTTAAAAAACTGCACCCCTCAAGCTACTCAAAACTGCATTCAAGAAGATTATTAACCCTTCAGGTGCTTCACAGGAACTAAAGCAACGTGGAAGGAAAAAATGGACATTTTAATTTTTCCAACAAAAATTTTCTTTTAGCATCAATTTTTTCATTTTTACATTTGCAACAGGATAAAATGGATCCTAAAATTTGTTGGGCAATTTCTCCTGAGTACACAGATACCTCATATGTGGTCATAAACCACTGTTTGGGCGCACTGCAGGGCTCAGAAGGGAAGGAGCGCCTTTTGACTTTTTGAATGGAAAATATGCTGGAAAATTTAGTGGTTGCCATGTCGCATTTGAAGAGTCCCTGTGTGCCTAAACACTGGAGCTCCCCCACAAGTGACCCCATTTTGGAAACTAGACCCCCTAAGGAACTTATCTAGATGCATAGTGAGCACTTTGAACCCCCAGGTGCTTCACAAATTGATCCGTAAAAAAAAGAAAGTACTTTTTTTTTCACAAAAATTTCTTTTAGCCTCAGTTTTTTCATTTTCACATGGGCAACAGTATAAATTGGATCCTAAAATTTGTTGGGCAATTTCTCCTGAGCACACGGATACCTCATATGTGGTCATAAACCACTGTTTGGGCGCACGGCAGGGCTCAGAAGGGAAGGAGCGCCATTTGACTTTTTGAATGGAAAATATGCTGGAATATTTAGCGGTTGCCATGTCGCATTTGGAGAGTTCCTGTGTGCCTAAACATTGGAGCTCCCACACAAGTGACCCCATTTTGGAAACTAGACCCCCTAAGGAACTTATCTAGATGCATAGTGAGCACTTTGAACCCCCAGGTGCTTCACAAATTGATCCGTAAAAAAAAGAAAGTACTTTTTTTTCACAAAAATTTTTTTTAGCCTCAGTTTTTTCATTTTCACATGGGCAACAGTATAAATTGGATCCTAAAATTTGTTGGGCAATTTCTCCTGAGTACACAGATACCTCATATGTGTCATAAACCACTGTTTGGGCGCACGGCAGGGCTCAGAAGGGAAGGAGCGCCATTTGACTCTTTGAATGGAAAATATGCTGGAATATTTAGCGGTTGCCATGTCGCATTTGGAGAGTTCCTATGTGCCTAAACATTGAAGCTCCCCCAAAAGTGACCCCATTTTGGAAACTAGACGCCCTAAGGAACTTATCTAAATGCACAGTGAGCACTTTGAACCCCCAGGTGCTTCACAGAAGTTTATAACGCAGAGCCGTGAAAATAAAAAATCTTTTTTTTTCTCAAAAAATGATTTTTTAGCCCACTATTTTTTATTTTCACAATGGTTACAGGAGAAATTGGACCCCAAAAGTTTTTGTCCAGTTTGTCCTGAGTATGCTAGTACCCCATATGTGGGGGGGAACCACTGTTTGGGCACACGTCAGGGCTCGGAAGGGATGTAGTGACACTTTGAAATGCCGACTTGATGGAATGGTCTGCGGGCATCTTGTTACGTTTGCAGAGCCCCTGATGTGCCTAAACAGTAGAAACTCCCCACAACTGACCCCATTTTTCAAACTAGACCCCGCAAAGAACTTATCTAGATGTGTGGTGAGCACTTTGAACCCCCAAGGGCTACACAGAAGTTTATAACGCCCAGGCATGAAAATAAAAAAATCATATTTTTTCCACAATCAGGATCTTTTGGTCCCCAATTTTTTTTTTTTCCCAAGGGTAACATGAGAAATTAGACCCCAAAAGTTGTTGTCCAATTTGTCTTGAGTATTCTGATATCCCATATGTGGGAGAAAACTACTGTATGGGCACACGTCGGGGCTCGGATGGGAAATAGTGACGTTTTGAAATGCCCACTTGATGGAATGGTCTTCGGGCGTCATGTTATGTTTGCAGAGTCCCTGATGTGCCTAAACAGTAGAAACTCCCCACAAGTGACCCCATTTTGGAAACTAGATCCCCCAAGGAACTCCTATAGATGTGTGGTAAGCACTTTGAATCTCCAAGTCCTTCACAGAAGTTTATAACGCAGAGCCGTGAAAATATAAAATCATTTTTTTTCCACAAAAATAATTTTTTAGTCCCCAATTTTTTTTCCCAATGTTAACAGGAGAAATTAGAACCCCTAAAGTTGTTGTGCAATTTTTCCCGAGTACGCTGATACCCCATATGTGGGGATAAACCACTGTTTGGGCATACGTCAGGGCTTGGAATAAAGGGAGCACTGTTTGACTTTTTGAACGCAAAATTTGCAGGAATCAATGGTGGCGCCATGTCGCGTATGGAGACCCCCTGATGTGCCTAAATAGTGGAAACCCCTCAATTCTAACTCCAACCCTAACCCCAACACACCCCTAACCCTAATCCCAACTCTAACCATAAACCTAACCACAAGCCTAACTCTAATTCCAACCCTAACCCTAATTCCAACCCTAACCCAAATTCCAACCCTAACCCAAATTCCAACCCTAAACCTAATTCTAACCTTAACCCTAATTCTAACCCTAATGCTAACCCTAACCCTAGTTCTAACCCTAAGGCTGGGTTCATATTGCGTTTTACCAGCCCGTTCAACATGTAGTGTTGACCGGCTGGTAACGGTATAGCATAACGTGATCGCGTTGTGCTATACCCGCTAGCGCAGATGAATCAGCAGATGATTCATCTGTGCTAGCGGTGACGGAGCCCAGACACTGCAGCCTGTGTCCGAGGCTCCGTCACTGAATGACGGCACGTCGCGAACGCATGCCGCTTTACGGCATGCATTGCGATGCGCACCCAAATGGGGTGAATGGCAGCGTTAACGGACTGCGTTACACCGCATTATACCGCGATGAAACGCAGTCCATCTAATGGACTGCCATAATGCAATATGAACCCAGCCTAACCCTGAGGCCCCGTGCACACGTTGCGGATTCACTTGCGGATTTTTCTTAAATTCGCAGGTAAAATAACCTTCGTTTTACCTGCTAATTTAGCGCGGATTTGCTGCGGTTTTTCCCTGCGGTTTTACAGCTATAATGGAATAGGTGTAAAACCGCTGCGGAATCCGCACAAAGAATTGACATGCTGCGGATTTAAAACCGCAGCAAATCCGCATCTGCACAGCGGTTTTTTTAACCATTTATTTGCATTGTACTGTACATGGTTTCTGGATCTGCTGTGGATCCGCAGCGCCAAATCCGCTGCGGATCCGCAGCAAAATCTCCGTTGCGGATCAGCAGCAAAATCCGCCGCGGATCAGCAGCAATATCCACCGCGGATCCGCAGCAAAATCAGCCATGGATCCGCAGCAAAATCAGCCGCTGATCCACAGCAAAATCAGCCGCGATCAGCAGCAAAATCCGCCGAGGATCAGCAGAAAAATCCGCCGCGGATCAGCAGCAATATCCGCCGCGGATCCGCAGCAATATCCGCCGCGGATCCGCAGCAAAATCAGCCACGGATCCGCAGCAATATCCGCCGCGGATCAGCAGCAATATCCGCCGTGGATCCGCAGCAATATCCGCCACGGATCCGCAGCAAAATCAGCCGCGGATCAGCAGCAAAATCAGCCGCGGATCAGCAGCAAAATCCGCCGCGGATCAGCAGCAAAATCCGTCGCAGATCAGCAGCAAAATCCGCCGCGGATCAGCAGCAATATCCGCCGCAATATCCGCCACAGATCCGCAGCAAAATCAGCCGCGGATCAGGAGCAAAATCAGCCGGGGATCAGCAGCAAAATCAGCCGCGGATCCGCAGCAAAATCAGCCACGATCCGCAGCAATATCCGCCGCGGATCAGCAGCAATATCCGCCGCGGATCCGCAGCAAAATCCGCCGCGGATCAGCAGCAAAATCCGCTAGGAAAAAAAAAAAATTCTTTATTTTATTATTTGTCCCTACCTATGACAGGGGGGGGGGTTCATTTACTTTTTCTTATTTTGATCACTGTGACAGTTTATCACAGTGATCAAAATAAATTTTTGAACACTGGAGGACGCACTGCGCATGCGCCGGCCGGCGGGCGCACTGCGCATGCGCCCGCCATTTTACAAGATGTCGGCGCCCATGAAGAATCCCGGCAGCCGCCGGGACGGATCCAGGGACGTCGGTGGACCGGGAGAGGTGAGTAGGGGGGTCGGATGGTGAGGGGGGATCGGAATGTGGGGGCAGCGGATCGCAGGAGCAGGGGAGCAGATAGTGACGGCGGTGACTGATCACTGCCATCTTTCGGTGGCGGCGGCCGATCACCGCCGTGACTCTATGTGGGGGGTCAGATCGCGTTCTCCAGCCATGGCAGATGCTATTGCAGCATCGGCCATGGCTGGATTGTAATATTTCACCAGTTTCATTGGTGAAATATTACAAATCGCTCTGATTGGCTGTTTCACTTTTAACAGCCAATCAGAGCGATCGTAACCACGTGGGGGTTAAGCTACCCCCACTGTGGTGATGCGCAAGGGGTCCTCTGCCTGCGGGTCGAGTGACCTTTCAGAGACCTCGGTCACCCGGCCCGCAGGAACATGATTTATAGCATGACGCCTACGTTGGCGTCGTGGGTCGGGATGGCACAGGTTTTCATGACGCCAACGTAGGCGTCATGGGTCGGGAAGGGGTTAAGGCTGGTGGAGCTTTGTATAGATGGCCTAATACAATGAGTATCACAGACTGCTACTATGCCCAAAATTAGTGTCCAGGCAACATGCAGATAGAATTTTTTTTTTAAGGCTGGTGGAGCTTTGTATAGATGCCCTAATAGAATGAGTAGCACACACTGCTACTATGCACACAATTATTGAACAGGATAGATGCAGCGAATAATTAGGAATGATTTGAACTCTGGTGTAGCTGACAAAAAGTGATAGCAACTACTGTAACCTAGCCCTGAAAAGGGCTGCAATTACAAATAGTCACTGTCCCAAGTTGACCTATCTGTCTATTTAAGAGTGAGCACAGACCTGCCTGCTAAAACTGCTAGGAACTGATGTAACGTAGCCCTCAAAAGGGCTGCAATTACGAACTAGTCACTACTCCCCAAACCTTCATCTCTATTTCTCAGCGATTTCGCTTGCAAGTCGCTGTTGCACAATGCACACACAATATAGCGCTAACAGCAGCAGTGCCGTCTAACACTGAGCTGCAGGGGGAAATGGCTGGGTCTTATAGGGCAAGGACATGTGACATACACAGCCAATGACACATGCCCTTGCTTGTGTGAAAAAAAACACCTCGCTCCGTGTGAGCGCTGCTGATAGACTGACAGACCGCACCGCCCAGTGGAAATGCGGGAAAGAGAAAAAAAAATGGAGATCTTCATTATTTCTGCAGAGATCCATGCCATGCCCCTCCCCCCGCCACGCTGTACAATCAAAATGTGTATTAACAGTGATTCTCAGCATAACTGTTAAAAAATCCAGGACGATTTAGGTGCACGAACAGTTATCGAACATAACCTCGAACAGCCGGATTTTTTCCAAATCGAACGACTCGAACACCGCCCAAAACAGCTCGAATTTGAAATTGGCGAACAGTTCTAGTCGAACACCGCTCATCTCTATTCTCCAGAGGAGCGTTTGCTAGTAACCGTGAGGCAATTTTTTTGTGCTAAGCATGATAATGTGACTAATAAATTGCAAACCATCGTTGTGGGTTAAGTGGTTAAATGTCTAGTGAGTAATGTTACATTTCCCTAGGTTATACAA
>JARQOD010008533.1:0-35192 GCA_033576555.1 Oophaga sylvatica
AAACCATTTTTTTTTAAAGCCCACGCCACAGATAAAAAAAAGCAAAAACAAAAGACCTAGGCTTTTTTAGCCTCTAATTACACTTAGAAGATCCCCTCTTATCGGGACCAGTTTCCCATCGGCCCCCAAAAACAAAATTTTGATCTTTTTTACCAGTATGGGTTTCACGGGGAAAACTCCTTTTTTATGTCTGAAGGCAACCCAAAACACCCATTTTTGGAGAGAGGCCCCCTTTCCTATTCGTAGTCCCCCGTTTGGAGTTCGCAGGTCCCTTTTTGTCCCCCGGGGGGTACCTCGAGCCCCCAGACAGAGGAGCCCACCCCCCGGAGTTTTTCCCCTTTGCCTGGATCCTGTCCAGACTGAAGGGCCCCCCTGACTGTGCTCCCAAGCACCTACTTTGGCTTCCAACAACCCCTGATGGATTGGGTTTGAGCTGCAAGCGTTGTCAAATGGCAGGTGACCTTTCTTTCCCACCGGGTTTTAAAAAAACCAACATTTGCTATACCAGCCCGCAAAGTCGGGGGTTTTAAAATTTAAAACCCTCATTAACCATTTCCTTCACTGTTCAATACCCCCCCCTTTCTCCCCCCCCGGGGAGGGTGGTCATGGGGGCCGGGGGTGGTCAAAATAAAAAAGAGACGGGAAAATCCGGACATTTTTGAAAAACCCCCAAGTTCTTTTCCCCATTGTCATGGGTATCTTCAAAAAAAGCAACCGCACTAGCTGTACCGCCCCGGGCCTATGCTCTCTGGGGGCTCGGGTTTTCCTGCACGGTTTCAGCTTGATTTGGGGGCCCCAACCTCGTCCGGTATAGTGGCTCACCAGAAAAGTACGACAGGCCGTCAAAAACGCTCTGCTGATTTTTCCCCTAAAAAAACCTTTCGTCCTCCTTTTTTTGGGGCACTGACCCTGTGTCCCCAAAATGTACAGGGGTATGGGGGTTTTTCAAATTTCCCCCCAAAAAAACTTTTTTAAAATTTCCCTTTTTTAAAATATAAAGGGGTTCATAAATTTTTCTAAACAGAACCCAGCGCCTCTGTATGGTCTCTGACCATTCCGAGCCACATGTTCAAAAAATTTTGGACTGTAGAGGGGGATCGTTTTTCTTGGCGGGACATTTTAAATTTTTCCCCTTCTGGTACGGCTCCTTTGCATAAAATCAGAGCTCTTACTTCTTTCTCCGGAGTTTTCCCCGGGGTACGCATTTTTTCCCCCTTTGTTGTTGGCGTCCTTTACGTCTTCGGCCCTTTTTTCGGTCTTCTGGTGGGGACATGTCAGAAACCTCCATCAGTCTTCTTTTCCACCACTTTTTGCATCCCATTGGCCCCCCTGTTCTGCAGGGGGAACGGAGAAAAACCCCCTCCCCCCCCCCCCTCACTGGGAGTGGTTCAAGTGTGCTCCTTTAAAAAATGCGCCTGAGCTCCCCAAAAAGGCCCAAAACCCCAAAGGGCTCAAAATTCATTTGGGTTTTTATCCGCCCTTTTGGGGCGCTGGGGGAAATCGAGGCGAAACCGGGGCCAAAAATTCCGGCCCGAGTTCGGAGTCGCAGCCAGGATCGGACAGTACACCGTCCCCGCGTGTCTCCGGCAAAACATATTCGGGGGGCGAGTCTTTTCCCACATTTTCGTCTTGTTCCCCCACAGTTTTCACTTGGGGCTCGCCTCTGGTGAGGCCTGGCCTGGTGTCCCCCACTTCCATGGCTTTTACCCCTTGCAGCATCACCTCCCGAGCCCTTGGCCTGAGCAGATTCCCCCTACATTGAAAACTTTTTTTTTTTCAACGCCCCACTGTGTTTGTTTTCAGTTTCAGGCCCGGTCTTTCACCTTGTTTTTCGGGGGGGAAAACCCGGCCCAAAAATGTACAAATTTCAGATGCCTCCCCCGGGCCCGACTGCAAGGCCCCCCCTTGCCTTCCTCTCAGGACTCTCAATCCCCTCTGTACCATGCCTTCCCACTTGCACTGGTTGCTTTTTTTATCAGAGCTTTACTATCACCCCACTATCCTGTTGACCCCCCTTTTTTTGCCAATCTGGCTCACTTCCGGGTTAACACTTCTTTCATTCACTCCCCGGGCACTGTCAGGGTTATACAATTTTATTCTCATTCACATCTTGATCTGGAACCTTAGTTAAAATTTTCCCCCCACAAAAAATTTAAATTCACCATTGGTCCCCGGTTTCCCCCAGGTGGCCCAAAATGTGACTTGTGATAAACCCCCGCACTATACTTCCATTAGCTCAGATACCAGGAGCTGATTACGACTTCCCCCGGACTTTTAGTTTTTCCCTATACAATAGGTTATTGTTCATGCAGCTGGGGGGAAACCCCCTCCTCAGAGCCCGGTCTTGGGGGGAAACCCCCTTCAGAACAATTACTTTTTTTGTGCGTTTTTGAGGGGGTTCGGGACCCCGGGGGACTCCCCAAAAAATTTTTACAGGAGCCCGGAGGGGCGGGGCACTCGGTTCCGGAAAAAACCCCCATCCTCGTTCCCCCATACCTGCAAAAAATTTCTTTTTATCACGGTCCTCGTATCATCACTATTATGATTAGATATTTCATTTTAATATGCTCATCATCATGGTCTCATCATTATCTGATCCCCTTATAAAATTTTATATTTTCATGGTCCCCATCATTATCAAATAAGTTTAAAAGGCCCACCTAGCTTTTTGGGTTTCCCCCCCTCGGGATGGCACCCCAGGGAGCTTTCACATGTCCATCAGAAACTTTTTCCCCCCGGACCCTTTGGGGCGGGGGGAAAATAAATTTCCCAATATGAAGGGGTTTCACCGGCTCTTCATACCCCCCCTTTTTGGGGAAAACCCCCCCGGTTTTTGGGGGCAAGTCCAGGCAGTTTTGGGTAGCCCTTTGGGGGGTCCCAGGGGGCCACCCCCATCAGGTGTTTTTTGGGGGTAAAATCCCTATAAAATTAGGGGGTCCATACGGAAGTCCCCGGACTCTCTGAAATAAGGGGCCTGTGTGGGCGTCACTTACAACCACCGGGGACCCCCCGTGGTCCCCCTTTTGGGGTGGGGGGACACACACCAGGTTCTGCGCGAGAGAGGGGGATTTTGCCAACCCTCAAAAAACTAGGCTCCCCCTTATTGGCCTTTTGGTGTTTTTTTTGACATCCCCAAACCCCCGCCATCACATTTTCCACCCACATGTCCCTCGGGCCTGAAACCCCTTATCAGCATAACCCCCTGTCCCCAACGCCCGGAACGCTTTCCCCGGGGGGTCAGCCCCCGGGAACTCTAAAAAGGTCGCTGACGGCTGGTACGGGGAGTTTTTGGGGGAAAAATCCCTTTTTTTCTCTGTACCTCAGGAGGAAAATGTGGGTGTTAGCGGTTTCCCCTTTCACCTTTATGCTGTCTCTTGCCCGGGGCTGATGCACACTCCCGCATAACTGTACCAATTGTACCCTTTTCCCCGGGGTATTTAGCTCTGGATCGCGTCTGGGTAGACGAATGGAAAGGGGGAAAAAGTTCAAATTTAGACGCAGCTTGGGGGGAAAAAAATGGCCGAAACCCCGTTTTTTTAAAAAATCCACAGCAAAGATAAAAACAAAGCATAAACAAAAGACCTAGGCTTGTTACCCCCTCAAATTACACTTAGAAGGGCCCTCTCTCCCGGGGGGCCCCGGGACTTCCCAGTCTCCCCCCCAAAAACCCCAACAAATTTGATTCGTTCCCATTTTGGGTTTAAAGGGACACTCCTCTTTTGTTGAAAAAAAACCCCAAAACCATCCAGATTTGAGAGAGGTCCCTTATTCAGTAGTCCCCCAGCATGGAGTGTGCAGGTTCCTTTTTGGGCCCCCGGGGGGGTACCTCGAGCACCCAGACGAGAGAGCCCACCCCCCGGAGCCCCCTTTTCCGTGCCGGGGACCCCCTGTCCGACTAAAGAGCTCTTGACTGTGCCCCCAAGACCTACTTTGGCTTAAAAATCAACCCGAGTGGATTCGGGTTCTGAGCTGCAAGCGTTTTTACTAAAAGGGGAGGGTGTGACCTTTCTTTCCACCAGGTTTACAAAAAAACACATTCGTAAACCCCGTCAGCAAAGGGTTTTAGGTGAAAATTTTTACCCCCCATTCCCCCCAAAAATTTTCCCCTTTACTGTCCCCAGTATACAATGTCGTAAATTTTAAATTCAGGAAACCCCATCTATACAAATATAGTTTACAACTCAGCATGTAAGTATAGAATGATTTCCCCGACCGATTCTGCTGAACTCGGGTTTAAATTTCTTGAGGACTTGAGGGAGCTGAAACGGAAAAAAAGGGGGCCGGGGTTTAAACCCGCCCTAAACTGGGGTCCTAATAATCCTCACTTGGAGGTACGAAAAAGGTTCGAGGCCCCAAATTCCCCCAACCCCCTTTTCCTATCGACCCTAAAACCCCGGTAATCAGTCCAAAAAGGGGACCCGATTTTCCCCCAAAGGGTATGGGTGTCTTAGCTAAATCACAGTTTTGACATAAAGCAGACAGGATAAAACTCGCTTGATACACTAAAAACCCAAAAAGGAAAAAAAAAGGTTGGGAAAAAAACTTAACCAATTTGGGAGTTTTAAAAACAATAAGGAGCTCAAACTAGATCTATACGATTCTTTCCATTTTGTGGTCGCATAAAGGTTTCACTGGCAACTCCCCAAGGAAAACCCCGGAAATTTTAAAAAGGAAAACCCAATCAAAAAAAAATCATTGCAGCCGGGAGAAACGGGCCCCCCGCCCCCGCCCCCAGAAACAGACAGAATTAAACTCCCTAGCTGCCAAACCCCAAAAAAAACAGCAGCTCAGCTGGAGAAGCCCAAAATGTGCAACCGCGACGACTTCGTGGCAATGCACACATGACAGCCCCCCCCCCTTTTAGGGGGGGTCCGGCCCTGGGCCGGGCCCCCCCCGGGTGGTTTGGGGAAAAATCCCAACCAAACGTCTCGTTAACAAACGACGCAGGGCCCCCCGCCCCCTTTCCCTTGGGGGAAAAACCCCTTCCCCCCCCCAATGCCCCAAGTACTGAAGGGGCCCCGGGATTCGACGTGAGTAAAAGATTTTTTTACTTAAAAATTTCCAAAATTACCTTTTACCCCCCTGGAGGAGGAGGTAGAGGTGCGGTATATGGGCCACATCCTTTTAAGAAAAGACTTGGGGAAAAAACATTATGAATTTTAAAGTAGGGGGGGTCCGACGAAATCCCCCAGGTTTTAAATTTTGGAACTGAAACCTGTACGGCCCGTAAAAATTGGGGGGGCCCCGTTTAGGAGGGGGAATTTTAATTTTTTTTTTTTTATTCCTGGTAGACAACCATCCAGACGTTCACTTTTAGTTTGGACCAAAAAAATCTCCTCCTATCGCCATATTTTGAAAAGGTTCCCCATCGCATCAGATTATTCAATACCCCTCTCCACACAAAAGCAAGTGACGCAAAAAAACGCCCCTCCCAGCCCCCCGAAGGGGGCCCCCCCCCCCCCTTAAAAAATAAAAAAAAATGGGGATGGAAAATTTCCCCCCAAAAAAAGGGGGGCTTACATGGGGGAATCGTTTGCCTGTTGTTAAGAGCGCCTTTCCAGAGGAAAAAAAAAAGCCCCGCCCCTTTTGGGTTTTCTGAGAAAAAACCCGGAGTAGTCTCTAAGCTCTGTTTTGACGCTCGTCTGCCCCTTGGTCTGCGGTGAAAAACCGGGGGAAAAAGCATTGCACCCCCCCACGTAAAAAAAATCCCCCCCAAATTTGGACCAAATGAGCCCCCCCATCTGAACCACATCAGAAGGAAACCCCCTGAATCAAAAGATCTCCCTAATGAACCCTGCGCCGGGGTTTTTTTCATTGGGGGGCAGGAAAGAGAAAAGAAATGGCCATTTTTACTAAACCCCGTCAAAAACACCAGTTGACGGGATTCCCTGACGGGCAAAAGGAAAGGGGCCGTAATGAAGCCCCCAGATAAATGGGGTCTGGACGCCCCCGGGGTTTAAAGGGGGAAGGGGCCAGAGGACGGGTTGCGGGGTCTTAAACGAGCACACACCCCCCCTGCGCGACAAAGTTATACTCTTTATTTGGTTTTGGCCCCAAAATTTGGGAGAAAGGAGATCTAAAGTAGCCTTCTCCCCGGGGGGGCCTGCTTTGGCAGAAAATTTTTATGTGCCTCCCAAAAACCTTTTTTTTCAACCCGATTTGGGACAAACAGTCTCCCTGGGGGTTTCCCGCAGGGGCGTCCCCCGAGCCTCTAAAAAACCCCTCCCCAAACGAAAATACAAACCGACATCCCCCCCCCCCTGAAAGGGTAGGAATCGGGTCATCCGTTTTCCCGGCCCCTGGGAAACTGCGAGGGCAAGGGATCGCTTTACATTTTTTAGCCCCCCGGGGGTTAAGTGACGAAAAAATTAAAACCTGGTAAAAAAAAACGCCCCTCGAGCTTGTCTGGAATTCAGCGCTTGCGGTTTAAATAAAGGGGGTTTTTTGTGACAGAAAAAACGGAAACCCCGGGTGGATGCCCCCCCCAAAAAGGGCCCCTTTTTTCTTCAAAAAGCCAATTTTGGGCCCAAAATTTTTCCCCCTATTCCCGATATAAAAATTTTCCCTTTCGGTGACGCCCAATTTCTTAAAAAAAAAAAGGCCCAACGGATCCCATTTACCAGGGGCGGACCCGGGGAAAAATATAGCACCCCCCCCTCGTCAGACCCCCCCCACCCCCACAATGAAGGGGGGGGTGCATCTGGTTGGATGAGAACGGGTGCCGATGAAAACATTTCAAAAAAGGGGAAAAAGGGGGCTTAAAAAATTTTTTCCCCCACCATTTAGAAAACCCGTCCCTTTTTGTCATGTCAGTGAGGGTTTGACAAACAGGGGAGAAATTACAAAAAATTTTTTCCCGGGGTAGTGTTAGAAAACCCCAAAAAAAACGCTGCAGAGCCTTAAGACCCCCTGGCTGATCCATTCAGCCCCGTTTCTCCCCTTTTTCAGGGTCCTCGGAAACGGGGTGCCCCCAAAAAAACCCAAAAACTGAAGTTCCTGAGGGGAAAAATTACACCTTTCCGTTTGGCGTATAATTTATTGCTCGCAAGTCTGCAAACCCGTCTAAATTTGTCCTGATGAACACAAGATTGGCGAGAAAATTTTAAAAAGTTGCCCAAATTACAACCACAAACAGCCCCAAAAAAGGGACGAAAAATGTTTTTAACAAAATTTTGGGAATATGTGGTGCAGTAGCAGAAAAAAAGGGAAATGACTAGGTTTCTTTAATGTCCCTCCGGCGTGTTAAACCCCGTTTTCATTTCCCCCCCCTTTTTATCCTAATCTTTTTATCCCCCCCCCTGAGACCCAAATTTAGAGAACCTTTTTGGGGCCCCAATTTGATTGAAGAGATCAGGAATCAGGGGAGGGATACGGATTCGAACAGTAATTGATTAAATTCGCGGAAACCCAAAAAAAGGGGGGTAGGCCTATTTTTCTTTTTACAAAGAAAAACCCCCCCGGGGGTCGGGGGGGAAAATAAAGGGGGAAATTTGTCCTTTGGCCCCGTTTTTTGAAATATAATTTTTCTAGCCTCCTTCGGACCAGAAAGATTTTAAAAACCTAGCTTTAGGAAAATTGGGTAGGAAGGGTTTTAAAAGGGCAGTCATACACGCGATGAGGAGGCAACCCCTGGGCACCTCCCAGAGAAAAAACACCCCAAAAATCCCCCCAAAAAAAGGGGGGGGTACTGGGGCCCCCCGCACTGGGTGACTGTGTTCGCATTTTCTTTTGAAAAACTCCCCCCCTTGGCTTTATCTTGGACTCCCAAATTTAAACACGGGGTTTTTTTTTTAAACCCCAAAACCCAAAGGAAATCCCAACAATGGAGTGGTAGCCCCCCCAACAATAACAAGATAATTTTCCCCCCATGTATTCCCCCCCCCCAAAGGGGAAAAGTTATGAACCTCCTGAACCCAAAGTCCCTTTGGGCCCCAGAGGCCTGGCGTTCAATGGAAAATATAGGGACGGTTTTTTCCCAAAACACTTAGAGCATACCTTGAGCCCGAGCAAACTGAGCGTAAAACCCGATTACCCCCGGGAAACCCCCATAAAAAAGAAAGAAATTCCCACTCTCGTACCAACTCCCCCCCACGGTACAAGGGGGAAATGAAAAAAAACTGGCGGAAAGAAAATACTACCCCCGGTTGTCGTCCACCAACAACCTGGGTTTAAAAAATTTTTCCCCGGGATTTTGGCTTAACAAGGCAAAGGGATGGACACCCCCCCAAAAAAAAGCCCCTTTTCCCCCCAGAAAAAAAACTTTTTGCCCCGGGGGTTTTCCCCCAATCCCCCCCTACGAAATGATGTCCCCCCCAACTGCATAGGTCCTCGAAAAAGACAAGGGGAACCTCAACATAAGGGATTTTTGTGGTAGGTGGAGAAACAACAGGGGGTGGGTTCCTCACCCCTCCCCCCAAACCCCTTTTCAGTCGGTGTGGGGCCCCTAGCCCCCCCCAGTGATGGAGGAGAATCTACTGAGCCAAAAACCCCTTTTTAAAATTTTTCAGAAAGCCCCCTGACAAAACTCTCTAAGAGGGGGGTCTTTCCCCCTGAGATTGTGGCCCCCTTACAAAAAATCAGAAGCCCAAAAAATTTCCCCTTCCCCGGAAAATTTCCCCCCGCTGTATTTACGTAATTTTGTCTCAGCAAGAGGCCGTCGGGGGGAATTCCCCAAACCCCCGGGGGGGGAAATAAAAAATTTGTCTACGGGCAGTGGGCCCCGGGGGCCCCCGGGGGAAAAGGGGGTGCCCCGGTTTTGGGGGGCCCCCTTTCAAAATTTAGATAACAATTCCCCCCCCCCCCCCTCCCTTTCAGGCCGCCCCCAAAAAATCTTTCTGCCCCCCAAAAAATTTTGGCCCCCCCCAAACCCTTCCCCCATTTGGTTCAACGGGTTTCCCCGGGGGGACCTTTTTTTTGTCCTTTCCCTGGCCCCCTTAACAGGCCGCCTACTTTCCTTTAAAAATTTTTGGCCCATAAAATGCCCCCCTTCAATGGTTTTTAATTCAAAAAAAATTATCCCTCTACAACAACTTTTCCACCCCTTGTTAAAAAATTTTCCCCTTTTTAATCAGGGTTTAAACTTAAATTATATAAACGGGGTTTCGGGGAAAAGACCCTAAACTTTTTTTTCTAACCCTCCCTTTTGGGGGGGGGGAAAGGGAGGGCCCCCCTTCCCACCCAACCCCTTTTTCCCTCCCGAAAACCCCAATGCAGCACCCCTGAAATTTCCCCCTACCCCCATATGCCGTCCCCGCCAAAATCAGCATTTAACTACCCAATTTTCTATCCCTGCCTCCTCACAAAGGAACTAAATTTCTACTTTTACATGCCCTTAACCCCCAGGCCACCCCTAAATTCTTTATTCTATCTTCCCCTGCGTGGTTTCCCCGGCAACCCCCAACCCCCATTTAACACCTAACCATTCTCCCCAGGGGAGAACCCCCCAATCCCCCCCAGCATTTCCCCTACGCGCCCCCAACAGAACACACCCTTAAAACAAACCCCCCATTTCTGCAACACCTACCCTCCCCCCGTCCCCCCCCCCCCCCCCCCCCCCCCCCCCCCCCCCCCCCCCCCCCCCCCCCCCCCCCCCCCCCCCCCCCCAAGTGCGCACCCCCTACATCTCCTCCCCCCATTGTCTATCACCTACCGTCCTCTCCACAGTGCAGCACCCCTACATCTCCTCCTCATTCTGTATCACCTACCCGTCCTCTCCACAGTGCAGCCCCCCTACATCTCCCCTCATTTCTATCTATCACCTGCCCGTCCTCTCCACAGTGCGCACCCCCTACATCTCCCCCTCATTTTGTCTATCACCTACCCGTCCTCTCCACAGTGCAGGCCCCCTACATCCCCCTCATTTCTATCTATCACCCCCGTCTCTCCACAGTGCAGCACCCCTACATCTCCCTCTCATTTCTATCTATCACCTGCCCGTCCTCTCCACAGTGCAGCACCCCCTACATCTCCCCCTCATTTCTATCTATCACCTGCCCGTCCTCTCCACAGTGCAGCCCCCCTACATCTCCTCCTCATTTTATCTATCACCTCCCGTCCTCTCCACAGTGCAGCACCCCCTACATCTCCTACCTCATTTCTATCTATCACCTGCCGTCCTCTCCACAGTGCAGCACCCCCTACATCTCCTCCTCATTTTTCTATCACCTACCCGTCCTCTCCACAGTGCAGCACCCCCCTACATTTTCCTCCTCATTTCTATCTATCACCCTGCCCGTCCTCTCACAGTGCAGCACCCCTACATCTCCTCCCTATTTCTTCTATCACCTACCCGTCCTCTCCACAGTGCAGCCCCCCCTACATCTCTCCTCATTTCTATCTATCACATACCCGTCCTCTCCACAGTGCAGCACCCCTACATCCCTCTCATCTATACCTCCCGTCCCTCCACAGTGCGCCCCCCTACATCTCCTCCCTCATTTCTATCACCCTACCCGTCCTCTCCACAGTGCAGCACCCCTACATCTCCTCCTCATTTCTATCTATCACCCTACCCGTCCTCTCCACAGTGCGCCCCCCTACATCTCCTCCATCTTTCTATCACCTACCCGTCCTCTCCACAGTGCAGCCCCCCCCTACATCTCCTCCCTCATTTCTATCTATCACCTACCCGTCCTCTCCACAGTGCAGCACCCCTACATCTCCTCCTCATTTCTATCTATCACCTACCCGTCCTCTCCACAGTGCAGCACCCCCTACATCTCCCCTCATTTCTATCTATCACCTACCCGTCCTCTCCACAGTGCAGCCCCCTACATCTCCTCCCTCATTTCTATCTATCACCTACCCGTCCTCTCCACAGTGCAGCCCCCTACATTCCTCCCTCATTTCTATCTATCACCTACCCTCCTCTCCACAGTGCAGCACCCTACATCTCCTCCTCATTTCTATCTATCACCTACCCGTCCTCTCCACAGTGCAGCACCCCTACATCTCCTCCTCATTTCTATCTACCTCCCTCCTCTCACAGTGCAGCACCCCCACCTACATCTCTCCTCCCCCCACATTTCCTCTTTTCTATCACCTACCCGTCCTCTCCACAGTGCAGCACCCCTACATCTCCTCCCTCATTTCTGTCTATCAGCCCCCTCCCGTGTCCTCCTCCTCCACTCGTTCAGCACACCCCTACATCTCCTCCCTCGATTTCTGTCCTATCCCCTAATCCCAAGTTAGGACTATCACAATTTGCATGTTTCAGCTTCAAGCCCTATCACTTCCTAATCAAAGTCATTCTTGTATTTGTGTCCCATTCACTATCTCCTCCATTCCTCACTCCCTCAAACTCCACAGTTGCAGTCACCCCGTACATCTCCCACCTCATTGTAGATTATACTAGCTCTCCGACAGGGGCGGCTATTTGCTTTACATTCCTCTATTTTACGTTATCACCTTTACTTGTTCCTAAATAAACAAGCTGCTGCCCCCGACATTTCCTATCATTTTATCTCATCACCTGCACGGGTCTCTGTTACACATTCGGCTGACCACTGTACATTCGGTCCTCATGTTACACTGTATATACCGTCCTCTGATACACTGTACATCGTCCCCGTTACATTTTATACCCTCTTTACTGTATATACCAGGGGCTCCGTTCACTTACCACAGGGCTTATACACGTATCCCCTACATTCCGTCTCTATCATTTCTATCTTTTCACTTACCTCGCTCTTTACACTGTGCACGGCTCATACACTGTACATTGCTCCTTCTTTTCTCTCTTATCACCTACGGGGTCTCTTCACAGTGCAGCACCCTACATCTCCTCCCTCATTTCTTCTATCACCTACCCGTCCTCTCCACAGTGCAGCACCCCCTACATCTCCTCCTCATTTCTGTCTATCACCTGCCCGTCCTCTCCACAGTGCAGCCACCCCCTACATCTCCCTCATTTCTATCTATCACCTACCCGTCCTCTCACAGTGCAGCACCCCCTACATCTCTCCCTCATTTCTATCTATCACCTACCCGTCCTCTCCACAGTGCGGCCCCCCTACATCTCTTCCTCATTTCTTCTATCACCTGCCCGTCCTCTCCACAGTGCAGACCCCTACATCTCCTCCCTCATTTCTATCACCTGCCCGTCCTCTCCACAGTGCAGCACCCCTACATCTCCTCCTCTTTCTCTGTCTATCACTACCCGTCCTCTCCACAGTGCAGCCCCCCTACATCTCCTCCTCATTTCTTATCTATCACCTATCCGATCCTCTCCACAGTGCAGCCACCCCCTACATCTCCTCCCTCATTTCTATCTATCACCTATCGATCCTCTCCACAGTGCAGCACACCGTTACATCTCCTTCCTCATTTCTATCTATCACTACCCGTCCTCTCCACAGTGCAGCACCCCCTACATCTCTCCCTCATTTCTATCACCTACCCGTCCTCTCCACAGTGCAGCCCCCCTACATCTCCTCCCTCATTTCTATCTATCACCTACCCGTCCTCTCCACAGTGCAGCACCCCCCTACATCTCCTCCCTCATTTCTATCTATCACCTACCCGTCCTCTCCACAGTTCAGCACCTCTACATCTCCTCCCTAATTTCTATCTATCATCTGCCCGTCCTCTCCACAGTGCAGCACCCCTACATCTCCTCCCTCATTTCTATCTATCGGCCTAACCGACTGCTGCGCTCTGCAAACGACTTCGACTAACCTCTGCACTAATCCTTACCTCCCACTCCCGACTCAAAGACTTCTCCCGCGCTGCGCCAATCCTCTGGAATGTTCTTACCCAAGAAATTAGGACTATCACAATTTGCATGGTTTCAGGCGTTCAGAGCGGCCTATCAATTCACTAATCAAAGTCATTTAGTGTAAGTGTGTGTGTGCCCATTCACTATCTCCATCCATTCTCACTCCTCAAGATGGTGGACCATCATTGTAAATGCACATTGTATATACACACTGTACTTTGTATTCCCCCTCATTGTAGATTGTAAGCCTCACGAGCAGGGGCGCTGATTTGGCTTTAATTACTGTATTGTTAACGTTGTTACCTATGACTTGTGGGTTCTGAAACTGTTAAACTGTAAAGCGCTGCGGAATACGTGGCGCTATAATATAAGTTATTATACCGGGGTCTCTGTATACACCTGTTACATATTCGGGGGTCTCTGTATACACTGTATATACCGGGGGTCTCTGTATACACTGTACATATCGGGGGTCTCTGTATACACTGTATATACCGGGGGTCTCTGTATACACTGTACATATCGGGGGTCTCTGTATACACTGTATATACCGGGGGTCTCTGTATACACTGTATATACCGAGGGTCTCTGTATACACTGTACATATCGGGGGTCTCTGTATACACGGTATATACCGGGGGTCTCTGTATATACCGGGGTCTCTGTATACATGGGATATACCGGGGGTCTCTGTATACACGGTATATATACGGGGGTCTCTATACACTGTGCATATCGGGGGTCTCTGTATACACTGTACATATTGGGTCTCTGTATACACTGTATATACCGGGGGTCTCTGTATACACTGTAATATCGGGGGTCTCTGTATACACGTACAATATCGGGGGTCTCTGTATACACTGTTATATCGGGGTCTCTGTATACACTGTACATATCGGGGGTCTCTGTATACACTGTACATATCGGGGGTCTCTGTACACACTGTACATATCGGGGTCTCTGTATACACTGTACATATCGGGGTCTCTGTATACACTGTATATACCAGGGGTCTCTGTATTACACTGTAATACGGGGGTCTCTGTATACACTGTACATATCGGGGTCTCTGTATACACTGTAATACACGGGGGTCTCTGTATAACTCTACATCGGGGGTCTCTGTATACACTGTAATATCGGGGGTCTCTGTACATGTAATACGGGGTCTCTGTATACATGTACTATCGGGGTCTCTGTATACACTGTATATACCAGGGGTCTCTGTATACACTGTACATATCGGGGGTCTCTGTATACACTGTACATATCGGGGTCTCTGTATACACTGTACATACGGGGGTCTCTGTATACACTGTACATATCGGGGGTCTCTGTACACACTGTACACTCGGGGTCTCTGTATACACTGTACATATCGGGGTCTCTGTATACACTGTATATACCGGGGGTCTCTGTATACACTGTACATATCGGGGGTCTCTGTACACACTGTACATATCGGGGTCTCTGTATACACTGTACATATCGGGGTCTCTGTATACACTGTATATACCAGGGGTCTCTGTATACACTGTACATATCGGGGGTCTCTGTACACACTGTAATATCGGGGGTCTCTGTATACACTGTACATATCGGGGGTCTCTGTACACATGTACATATCGGGGGTCTCTGTATACACTGTACATACCAGGGGTCTCTGTATACACTGTACATACCGGGGGTCTCTGTATACACTGTACATATCGGGGGTCTCTGTATACACGGTATATACCGGGGTCTCTGTATATACCGGGGGTCTCTGTATACACGGTATATACCGGGGGTCTCTTTATATACCGGGTGTCTCTGTATACACGGTATATACCGGGTGGTCTCTGTATATACCGGGGGGTCTCTGTATACACAGTATATACCGTGGGGTCTCTGTATACACTATATACGGGGGTCTCTGTATACATGGTATATACCGGGGGTCTCTGTATACACGGTATATACCGGGTGGTCTCTGTATATACCGGGGGATCTCTGTATACACGGTATATACCGGGGGGTCTCTGTATACACTATATATCGGGGGTCTCTGTATACATGGTATATACCGGGGGTCTCTGTATATACCGGGGGTCTCTGTATACACGGTATATACCGGGGGTCTCTGTATATACCGGGGGTCTCTGTATACACGGTATATACCGGGGGTCTCTGTATATACCGGGGGTCTCTGTATATATCGGGGGTCTCTGTATACAATGTATATACCGGGGGTCTCTGTATGCACGGTATATACCGGGGTCTCTGTATATACTGGGGGTCTCTGTATACACTGTATATACCGGGGTTCTCTGTATACATGGTATATACCGGGGTCTCTGTATATACCGGGGGTCTCTGTATACACTGTGCATATCGGGGGTCTCTGTACACACTGTACATATCGGGGGTCTCTGTATACACTGTACATATCGGGGGTCTCTGTATACACGATATATACCGGGGGTCTCTGTATATACCGGGGGTCTCTGTATACACGGTATATACCGGGGGTCTCTGTATATACCAGGGCTTCTCTGTATACACTGTATATACCGGGGGTCTCTGTATACACGGTATATACCGGGGGTCTCTGTATATACCAGGGGTCTCTGTATACACTGTATATACCGGGGGTCTCTGTATACACTATATATATCGGGGGTCTCTGTATACACGGTATATACCGAGGGTCTCTGTATACACTGTATATATCGGGGGTCTCTGTATACACTGTATATACCGGGGTCCTGTATACACGGTATATACCGGGGGTCTCTGTATACACTGTATATACCGGGGGTCTCTGTATATTACCGAGGGTCTCTGTATACACTGTATATACCGGGGGTCTCTGTATACACTGTATATACCGGGGGTCTCTATATACCGGGGGTCTCTGTATACACTGTATATACCGGGGGTCTCTATATACCGGGGGTCTCTGTATACACTGTATATACCGGGGGTCTCTATATACCGGGGGTCTCTGTATACACTGTATATACCGGGGGTCTCTGTATACATTGTATATACCGGGGGTCTCTGTATATACCGGGGTCTCTGTATACACGGTATATACCGGGGGTCTCTATACACGGTATATACCGGGGGTCTCTGTATACACGGTATATACCGGGGGTCTCTGTATACACTGTATATACCGGGGGTCTCTGTATACACTGTATATACCGGGGGTCTCTGTATACACTGTATATACCGGGGGTCTCTGTATACACGGTATATACCGGGGGTCTCTGTATACACGGTATATACCGGGGGTCTCTGAGTACACTGTATATACCGGGGGTCTCTATATACCGGGGGTCTCTGTATACATGGTATATACCGGGGGTCTCTGTATATACCGGGGGTCTCTGTATACACGGTATATACCGGGGGTCTCTGTATATTCCGGGGGTCTCTGTATACACGGTATATACCGGGGGTCTCTGTATATACCGGGGGTCTCTGTATACACTGTATATACCGGGGGTCTCTGTATACACGGTATATACCGGGGGTCTCTGTATACACTGTATATACCGGGGGTCTCTGTATACACGGTATATACCGGGGGTCTCTGTATACACGGTATATACCGGGGGTCTCTGTATACACTGTATATACCGGGGGTCTCTGTATACACGGTATATACCGGGGGTCTCTGTATACACGGTATATACCGGGGGTCTCTGTATACACGGTATATACCGGGGGTCTCTGAGTACACTGTATAAACCGGGGTCTCTATATACCGGGGGTCTCTGTATATACCGGGGGTCTCTGTATACACGGTATATACCGGGGGTCTCTGTATATACCGGGGGTCTCTGTATATTCCGGGGGTCTCTGTATACACGGTATATACCGGGGGTCTCTGTATATACCGGGGGTCTCTGTATACACTGTATATACCGGGGGTCTCTGTATACACGGTATATACCGGGGGTTTCTGTACCCGCAGTCGTTTGGGGGGCGGTCACTTCCCGCATTAGGGGCGGAGGTTTACTCCCTTCTTTTCGCAGTACAGGGGGCGTGTCACTGCGGGCGGACTGATCCCGCGCTGTGCTCCGCCGCACGCTATATAAGTGGCTGTCAGCCGGAACTTGTCCCCTACATTCTGCCGGCGGAGGTCAGTGACGCGCAGCTTCCAGCAGACAAGGTACCGGCCGCGGCTGTGGCTGCGCTCAGGGCGGAGCACGGTCCGGGTGACGGGGAGGGTCGGGGTTCAGTATCGGGGCTCTGTTCTCATGTTGGGGGGCTGCGGGTTTTCCGTTCAGACTCCGCCTCCTGGAATCTTCTAGACCTCTGGGCACGTGGTTGGAGCCGGTAATGAAGGCCCCGCCATCTTGTGTGACGTCACTGCAGATGTCAGATGTCATACCGAGAGCTAAGATTATCTAATGTGCCCGGGGGCGGTGTGGGTCCTGTGCCCAGGGGGGGGGGTCCGGTGACTGGGGGCGGTGGGGGTCCTGTGCCTGGAAAGTGGGGGTGTGGGGGGTCCTGTGCCCAGGGGGTGGGGGTCCGGTGACTGGGGGCAGTGGGGGTCCTGTGCCCGGAAAGTGGTGGTGTGGGGGGTCCTGTGCCCAGCGGGTGGGGGTCCGGTGAGTGGGGGCGGTTGGGGGTCCTGTTACTGGGGGCGGTGGGGGGGGTCCAGTGAGTGGGGGTGGTGGGGGGGGTCCTGTGCCCGGTGAGTGGGGGCGGTGGGGGGGGTCCTGTGCCCAGGGGTGGGGGTCCGGTGAGTGGGGGCGGTGGGGAGGTCCTGTGCCCAGGGGGTGGGGGTCCGGTGAGTGGGGGCGGTGGGGGGGTCCTGTGCCCAGGGGTGGGGGTCCGGTGACTGGGGGCGGTGGGGGTCCTGTGCCTGGAAAGTGGGGGTGTGGGGGGTCCTGTGCCCAGGGGTGTGGGGGTCCGGTGCCGGAAAGTGGTGGTGTGGGGGGTCCTGTGCCCAGGGGTGGGGGTCCAGTGAGTGGGGGCGGTGGGGGGGGTCCTGTGCCCGGTGAGTGGGGGCGGTGGGGGGGGGGTCCTGTGCCCAGGGTGGGGGTCCGGTGAGTGGGGGCGGTGGGGGGGTCCTGTGCCCAGGGGGTGGGGGTCCGGTGAGTGGGGGTGGTGGGGGGGTCCTGTGCCCAGGGGGTGGGGGTCCGGTGAGTGGGGGGGGTCCTGTGCCCAGGGGGTGGGGGTCCGATGAGTGAGGGCGGTGGGGGAGGTCCTGTGACTGGGGGCGGTGGGGGTCCCTGTGCCCGGTGAGTGGGGCGGTCCTGTGCCCCGAGGGTGGGGTGGGGGGGTCCTGTGCCCAGGGGGTGGGGGTGGTCCTGTGCCCAGGGGTGGGGGTCCAGTGAGTGGGGGCGGTGGGGGGGGTCCTGTGCCCGGTGAGTGGGGGGGGGTCCTGTGCCCAGGGGTGGGGGTCCGGTGAGTGGGGGGGGTCCTGTGCCCAGGGGGTGGGGGTCCGGTTAGTGGGGGTGGTGGGGGGGGTCCTGTGCCCAGGGGGTGGGGGTCCGGTGGGTGGTGGGGGGGTTCCTGTGCCCAGGGGGTGGGGGTCCGATGAGTGAGGGCGGTGGGGGAGGTCCTGTGACTGGGGGCGGTGGGGGTCCCTGTGCCCGGTGAGTGGGGCGGTCCTGTGCCCCGAGGGTGGGGGGGGGTCCTGTGCCAGGGAGTGGGGGTCCGGTGAGTGGGGGTCCTGTGCCCGGTGGGTGGTGGGGGGGGTCCTGTGCCCGGTGAGTGGGGATCTCGTGCCTAGGGGGCGGGGGTCCTGTGCCCAACTTCGGGGGTGTACACTGGGTGTTGGTGGGGGCTGTCACTTCCTGTCGCAGTTCGATTGCCCCCCCCCCCCCCCCGGTTCACTGACTGTTAGGGGCTCATTTTCTTCTTTCCCAGATGCCAGAAGAAATCCATCATGGCGAGGAGGAGGTGGAGACTTTTGCCTTCCAGGCGGAGATCGCGCAGCTCATGTCTCTTATTATTAACACCTTCTACTCCAATAAAGAAATCTTCCTGAGAGAGCTGATCTCCAACGCCTCCGATGTGAGTGGTGGTTGGGGATATATGGTGGGGTGGGTTGCTGGTTGGAGGTGGGGGGGTGAGGCGATGTGGGGGGCTGAGGCGCTGGTTGGAGACGATTTGGTGGTATGGGTGAGGCGCTGGTTGGCTGCGATTGGGGGGTGTGGGTGAGGTGCTGGTTGGAGGCAATGTGGTGTGGGTGAGGCGCTGGTTGGCGGCGATGGGGGTGTGTGGGTGAGGCGCTGGTTGGCGGCGATGGGGGTGTGTGGGTGAGGCGCTCGTGGGAGGGGTGAGGCGCTGGTTGGAGGCGATGTGGGGGGGTAAGGCGCTGGTTGGCGGCGATGGGGGTTTGTGGGTGAGGCGCTCGTTGGAGGCAATTTGGTGGTGTGGGTGAGGAGCTGGTTGGAGGCGATGGGGGTGTGGGGGGGTGAAGCGCTTGTTGGAGGCGATGGGGGTGTGGGTGGGGCGCTGGTTGGAGGTGATGTGGGGGGTGGGGCGCTGGTTGGAGGCGGTGTGGGTGAGGCGCTGGTTCGAGGTGATGTGGGGGGTGGGGCGCTTGTTGAAGGCGGTGTGGGTGAGGCACTGGTTCGAGGCAATTTGGTGGTGGGCGATGGTTGGAGGCGATGTGGGGGGTGAGGCATTGGTTGGAGGCGATGTGGGGGGGTGAGGCGCTGGTTGGAGGTGATGTGGGGGGTAAAGCGCTGGTTGGAGGTGATCTGGGGGGGTGGGGCGCTGGTTGGAGGCGGTGTGGTGAGGCACTGGTTCGAGGCAATTTGGTGGTGGTGGGCGCTGGTTGGAGGCGATGTGGGGGGGGTGAGGCGCTGGTTGGAGGTGAGGCGCTGGTTGGAGGTGATGTGGGGGGTGGGGCGCTGGTTGGAGGTGGTGTGGGTGAGGCGCTGGTTCGAGGCAATTTGTGGTGTGGGTGAGGAGCTGGTTGGAGGCGATGTGGTGTGGGTGAGGCGCTGGTTGGAGGCGATGGGGGGTGAGGCGCTGGTTGGCGGCAATGGGGGTGTGGGTGGGGCGCTGGTTGGAGGCGATGGGGGGTCGAGGCGCTGGTTGGAGGTGTATGTGTTGGGGGGGGCGCTGGTTGGAGGTGATGTGGTTGGGGGGGGGGGCGCTGGTTGGAGGTGATGTGTGGGGGGGCGCTGGTTGGAGGTGATGTGTGGGGGGGCGCTGGTTGGAGGTGATGTGTGGGGGGGCGCTGGTTGGAGGTGATGTGTGGGGGCGCTGGTTGGAGGCGATGTGTGGGGGGGCGCTGGTTGGAGGTGATGTGTGGGGGGCGCTGGTTGGGGCGATGGGGGGGGCGCTGGTTGGAGGTGATGTGGGGGGGCGCTGGTTGGGGCGATGGGGGTGTGGTGAGGCGATGTGTGGAGTGTGTGTGTGGGGGGCGCTGGTTGGAGGCGATGTGTGGGGAGGCGCTGGTTGGCGGCGATGGGGGTGTGGGTGAGGCGCTCGTTGGAGGTGATGTGTGGGGGGGGCGCTGGTTGGAGGCGATGTGTGGGGGCGGTTGGGCGTGTGTGGGGGCGGCGATGGTTGGGGTGTGTGAGGCGTGGTTGGGGTGATGTGGGGGGGTGGGGGCGCTGGTTGGAGGCGATTGTGTGGGGCGCTGGTTGGAGGCGATGTGTGGGGGCGCTGGTTGGAGGTGATGTGGTGAGTGGGGCGCTGGTTGGAGGCATGTGTGGGGGGGTGGGCGTGTGGCTGGTTGGAGGCGATGTGTGTGGGGCGCTGGTTGGAGGCGATGTTGTGGGGGCGCTGGTTGGAGGCGATGTGTGGGGGGCGCTGGTTGGAGGCGATGTGGGGGCTGGTGGAGGTGTGGGGGGCTGTTGGGCTGGTTGGAGGCGATGTGGGGGCGTGGTTGGAGGCGATGTGGGGCGCTGGTTGAGCGATGTGTGGGGGCGCTGGTTGGAGGCGATGTGTGGGGGCGCTGGTTGGAGGCGATGTGTGGGGGCGCTGGTTGGAGGCGATGTGTGGGGGCGCTGGTTGGAGGCGATGTGTGGGGGCGCTGGTTGGAGGCGATGTGGGGGCGCTGGTTGGAGGCGATGTGTGGGCGCTGTGTGGGGCGTGTGGGGCGCTGGTTGGAGGCGATGTGTGGGGGGCGCTGGTTGGAGGCGATGTGGGGGGCGCTGGTTGGAGGCGATGTGGTGGGGCGCTGGTTGGAGGCGATGTGTGGGGGCGCTGTTTGGGGGCGATGTGTGGGGGCGTGGTGGAGGCGATGTGTTGGGGGCGCTGGTTGGGGGTGTGGGGGCGCTGGTTGGAGGCGATTGGGGGCGCTGGTGGAGGCGATTGTGGGGGCGCTGGTTGGAGGCGATGTGTGGGGGCGCTGGTTGGAGGCGATGTGTGGGGGGCGCTGGTTGGAGGCGATGTGTGGGGGGCGCTGGTTGGAGGCGATGTGTGGGGGGCGCTGGTTGGAGGCGATGTGTGGGGGGGCGCTGGTTGGAGGCGATTGTGTGGGGGGGGGCGCTGGTTGGAGGCGATGTGTGGGGGGCGCTGGTTGGAGGCGATGTGGGGGGGGCGCTGGTTGGAGGCGATGTGTGGGGGGGCGCTGGTTGGAGGCGATGTGTGGGGGGGCGCTGGTTGGAGGCGATGTGTGGGGGGGCGCTGGTTGGAGGCGATGTGTGGGGGGGCGCTGGTTGGAGGCGATGTGTGGGGGGCGCTGGTTGGAGGCGATGTGTGGGGGGCGCTGGTTGAGGCGATGTGTGGGGGGCGCTGGTTGAGGCGATGTGTGGGGGGCGCTGGTTGGAGGCGATGTGTGGGGGGCGCTGGTTGGAGGCGATGTGGGGGGGTGGCGCTGGTTGGAGGCGATGTGTGGGGGGGCGCTGGTTGGAGGCGATGTGTGGGGGGGCGCTGGTTGGAGGCGATGTGTGGGGGGGGCGCTGGTTGGAGGCGATGTGGTGGGTGGGGGCGCTGGTTGGAGGCGATGTGTGGGGGGGGCGCTGGTTGGAGGCGATGTGGGGGGGCGCTGGTTGGAGGCTGTGTGGGGCCTGGTTGGAGGCGATGTGTGGGGGGGCGCTGGTTGGAGGCGATGTGTGGGGGCGCTGGTTGGAGGCGATGTGTGGGGGGGCGCTGGTTGGAGGCGATGTGTGGGGGGGCGCTGGTTGGAGGCGATGTGTGGGGGGGCGCTGGTTGGAGGCGATGTGTGGGGGGGCGCTGGTTGGAGGCGATGTGTGGGGGGGCGCTGGTTGGAGGCGATGTGTGGGGGGGCGCTGGTTGGAGGCGATGTGTGGGGGGGCGCTGGTTGGAGGCGATGTGTGGGGGGGGCGCTGGTTGGAGGCGATGTGTGGGGGGCGCTGGTTGGAGGCGATGTGTGGGGGGGCGCTGGTTGGAGGCGATGTGTGGGGGGGGCGCTGGTTGGAGGGCGATGTGTGGGGGGGGCGCTGGTTGGAGGCAGATGTGGTTGGGGGGGGCGCTGGTTGGAGGCGATGTGTGGGGGGGGCGCTGGTTGGAGGCGATGTGTGGGGGGGGCGCTGGTTGGAGGCGATGTGGTGGGGGGGTCGCTGGTTGGAGGCGATGTGGTGGGGGGGTCGCTGGTTGGAGGCGATGTGTGGGGGGGCGCTGGTTGGAGGCGATGTGTGGGGGGGCGCTGGTTGGAGGCGATGTGTGGGGGGGCGCTGGTTGGAGGCGATGTGTGGGGGGGCGCTGGTTGGAGGCGATGTGTGGGGGGGCGCTGGTTGGAGGCGATGTGGGGGGGGTCGCTGGTTGGAGGTGATGTGGTGGGGGGTCGTTATGGCCACCGCTGATCTCTCTTCTCTCAGGCCCTGGATAAGATCCGCTACGAGAGTCTCACAGATCCCTCCAAGCTGGACAGCGGCAAAGACCTGAAGATCGATGTTGTCCCCAACAAGCAGGAGCGCACCCTCACCTTGTTGGACACGGGCATCGGCATGACCAAGGCCGACCTCATCAACAACCTGGGAACCATCGCTAAGTCCGGGACCAAGGCCTTCATGGAGGCGCTGCAGGTGAGGCTGCTCTGAGGTCACTACGAGGGGTTGCAGCCCTGCTCTGTATCGGGGTTTGGCGCGGATCTGTATCGGGGTGCAGCCCTCTCACCGCTTCCTTTCCTCAGGCCGGAGCCGACATCTCAATGATTGGACAGTTTGGTGTCGGTTTCTATTCGGCTTATCTGGTGGCAGAAAAGGTTGTGGTGATCACAAAGCACAACGATGACGAGCAGTACGCCTGGGAGTCCTCCGCCGGGGGCTCGTTCACAGTCAAGACTGACTGCGGTGAGTGGGAGGTTCCCGTCTGTGAGGTTGGGGGTCTTTATATCTGGGAGGTGCAGAGTTCAGCTTAAAATCACGTGCTATAATGCGGGGGGATGTGAGCAGGAGGGTTCGTCAATAGTTGGTAAACAGCCCCCTCACGGTAGACCCCAATGTTAGTCTTGTGGATCTATAGATGGATTGTGGCAATGGAGGCCTCTATGCCCACAAACCCTAACATCCTCTGCTCGTCTCAGGTGAGCCCATCGGCCGCGGCACCAAGGTCATCCTGCACCTGAAGGAGGATCAGACGGAGTACCTGGAGGAGAAGCGGGTGAAGGAGGTAGTGAAGAAGCACTCGCAGTTCATCGGGTACCCCATAACCCTCTATGTGAGTACTGGCAGCTGCAGACCCCCAAATCGGGGCCACAGTGACTGCAGACATTTGTTTCTTGCTGCCGTATTGTAGATGGAGCAACTATTAACCGCTTGTGTCCTTACAGCTGGAGAAGGAGCGAGAGAAGGAGATCAGTGACGACGAGGCCGAGGAGGAGGAAAAGGAGGAAGAGAAGAAGGATGAAGGTGAGGAGGACAAGCCAAAGATTGAAGATGTGGGCTCCGACGAGGAGGAGGAGGGAAAAGATAAGAAAAAAAAGACCAAGAAGATCAAGGAGAAGTACATTGACCAAGAGGAGCTGAACAAGACCAAGCCCATCTGGACCCGCAACCCTGACGACATCAGCCAGGAGGAGTACGGAGAGTTCTACAAGAGCCTGACCAACGACTGGGAGGACCACCTGGCCGTGAAGGTAAGGGCGGTCCGAGGAGGGGGCAGCGGTCTGGGCTGAGCGGGCCTGACATGCTGCTCTTCTCTGCAGCACTTCTCAGTAGAGGGCCAGCTGGAGTTCCGGGCGCTCCTCTTCATCCCACGCCGTGCTCCTTTCGACCTGTTTGAGAACAAGAAAAAGAAAAACAACATTAAGTTGTACGTGAGGCGCGTCTTCATCATGGACAGCTGCGACGAGCTCATCCCAGAGTACCTGAGTAAGTGGACCATGCGGTTCTTGGATTACTGCCCATGGGTGCCATCAGATGGCCACAACTGCCAGCATGCCCTGACCACTGTGCTGCTGTAGTTTCGTCACGGGTCTGAACAATGTTCTGTGGGTTTGATACTTAAAGAGTTCCTCTGACAGATTTCATCCGAGGAGTGGTGGACTCTGAAGATCTCCCCCTGAACATCTCAAGAGAAATGCTGCAGCAGAGCAAGATCCTGAAGGTCATCAGGAAGAACATCGTCAAGAAGTGTCTGGAGCTGTTCTCCGAGCTGGCAGAGGACAAGGAGAACTACAAGAAGTTCTATGAGGCCTTCTCTAAGAACTTGAAGGTTGGGATGGGGGTGTCTGCCCATGACCTGGCTGCAGCAGCACAGAGTATGCTCAGCGTGCTGACTGTCTCTTTTTGCACAGCTTGGGATCCATGAAGACTCCACCAACAGGAAGAGGCTGTCAGAGCTTCTGCGGTACCACACGTCCCAGACCGGAGACGAGATGGCGTCGCTGACGGAGTACGTGTCCCGCATGAAGGAGAACCAGAAGAGCATCTACTACATCACAGGTGAGTGACCGTCCCGCCTCCATGAGCGACTTGTCCCACGACGCGCCATTTATTTACCTGCTGCTGACTATCCTGTTGCCACAGGTGAGAGCAAGGAGCAGGTGGCCAACTCTGCCTTCGTGGAGCGCGTGAGGAAGCGCGGCTTCGAGGTTGTGTACATGACGGAGCCCATTGACGAGTACTGCGTCCAGCAGCTGAAGGAGTTTGATGGGAAGACCCTGGTCTCTGTCACCAAGGAGGGGCTGGAGCTGCCAGAGGATGAGGATGAGAAGAAAAAGATGGAGGAGAACAAGACAAAGTTTGAGAGTCTGTGCAAACTGATGAAGGAAATACTGGACAAGAAGGTGGAGAAGGTGAGAAGCAAGGCCAACATGGGTCCCCAAGAGCAGCTGATGCATGGGGCCTTTTTAGAAGTTGGTGTTGAGCCATACACTAATGTGTGATTAGTTCATGGCCCTATTTAATGCTGGGGACCCCTGTTGTCTCGGGTCCCTTTTGGGGCCTGTAGAAAGGTGTGTGCTGTTGCTGCCTCTGGGGGCGATCTGTACTTTGCTTTGTTCGACCCCGCTGACATCCTGTGCACTTATGAGATCTGTCCTGATAGGTGACTGTGTCCAACCGCCTGGTGTCCTCTCCCTGCTGCATCGTCACCAGCACCTACGGCTGGACGGCAAACATGGAGCGCATCATGAAGGCGCAGGCTTTGCGCGACAACTCCACCATGGGCTACATGATGGCCAAGAAGCACCTTGAGATTAACCCAGAGCATCCCATCGTGGAGACGCTGCGGCAGAAGGCAGACGCTGACAAGAACGACAAAGCTGTGAAAGATCTGGTGGTGCTGCTCTTCGAGACGGCGCTCCTGTCCTCCGGCTTCTCCCTGGACGACCCACAGACACACTCTAACCGGATCTACAGGATGATCAAGCTGGGCCTTGGTGAGAAGCCACTTGGCCGAGCCACCATCGGGAGTGTCTGCGCATGGCCCTGACCGGTGAGGTGGTCCCTGGTGCGCCCTGTTCTCCTTGCTGACTGTTTCCTCTTTTCTCAGGCATTGATGATGACGACTCTGCGGTGGAGGAGTTGGCTGCTCCAGTTGCAGATGATATCCCCCCTCTGGAAGGTGAAGAGGATGCTTCTCGTATGGAGGAGGTGGATTAATGCCCCTCTGTGGCCTCCCTTAGCCTGGTCTCTGCAGCCTGTTTCTGGGGAGCCTCTGGACTGTACACTATTGGGGTCTCCCCCCTCTTGGCATGTTATTGGGTGAGGTGGGGACCTCTGGTTATTGCACTGTGGGACCCCGCTGTCCGGTGCCCCTATACTGTAGTATAACCCGCTTCTCCCACCATCGGACTGCCTGACGCCCCCGTACAGCTGCCTCCTCCGTCACCCTGTTGCCCCTCACCCCGTGCAGCGCCCTCAGGAATGTCTTGAATATCGGCCGTCGCCTCAGTTGTGTTTTGTGTTTATTTTTATGATTTGTCAGGCAGAATAAATTCTTTTTACAATAGAAGCACTGCCTGGTCACATGACCTCTGAGATGGCGAGATCTGGGGTCTGCTGCTGCCCCCTGGGGGTGTCCTGGAGGTGAGATCTTGGGTCTGCTGCTGCCCCCTTGGGGGTGTCCTGGAGGTGAGATCTGGGGTCTGCTGCTGCCCCCTTGGGGGTGTCCTGGAGGTGAGATTTGGAGCTCTGCCACTGCATCCTGGGGGTGTCCTGGATGTGAGATCTGGGGGTCTGCTGCTGCATCCTGGGGATATCCTGGAGGTGCGATCTGTGGGGTCTGCCGCTGCCCATGGGGGTATCCTGGAAGCGAGATCTGGGGGTCTGCCGCTGCCCCTGGGGATATCCTGGAGGTGAGATCTGGGGTCTGCTGCTGCCCCCTGGGGGTGTCCTGGAGGTGAGATTTGGAGCTCTGCCACTGCATCCTGGGGGTGTCCTGGAAGCGAGATCTGGGGGTCTGCTGCTGCCCGCTGGGGATATCCTGGAGGTGAGATCTGGGGTCTGCTGCTGCCCATGGGGGTATCCTGGAGGTGAGATTTGGAGCTCTGCCACTGCATCCTGGGGGTGTCCTGGATGTGAGATCTGGGGGTCTGCTGCTGCATCCTGGGGTTATCATGGAGGTGCGATCTGTGGGGTCTGCCGCTGCCCATGGGGGTATCCTGGAAGCGAGATCTGGGGGTCTGCCGCTGCCCCCTGGGGATATCCTGGAGGTGAGATCTGGGGTCTGCCGCTGCCCCATGGAGGTGAGATCTGGGGTCTGCCGCTGCCCCATGGAGGTGAGATCTGGGGGTCTACCGCTGCCCCCTGGGGGGGGACCCTTGCCGCTGCCCATGGGGATATCCCAGAGGTGAGATCTGGGGGTTCTGCCACTGCCCCATGGGGATATCCTGGAGGTGAGATCTGGGGTCTGCTGCTGCCCCCTGGGGGTGTCTTGGATGTGCGATTTTGGGGTCTGCCACTGCCCCCTGGGGATATCCTGGAGGTGAGATCTGGGGTCTGCTGCTGCCCCTGGGGGGTGTCCTGGAGGTGAGATTTGGAGCTCTGCCACTGCATCCTGGGGGTGTCCTGGATGCGAGATCTGGGGGTCTGCTGCTGCCTCATGGGGATATCCTGGAGGTGCGATCTGTGGGGTCTGCCGCTGCCCATGGGATATCCTGGAAGCGAGATCTGGGGGTCTGCCGCTGCCCCCTGGGGATATCCTGGAGGCGAGATCTGGGGTCTGCTGCTGCCCCCTGGGGGGTGTCCTGGAGGCGAGATTTGGAGCTCTGCCACTGCATCCTGGGGGTGTCCTGGATGCGAGATCTGGGGGTCTGCTGCTGCCTCATGGGGATATCCTGGAGGTGCGATCTGTGGGGTCTGCCGCTGCCCATGGGGGTATCCTGGAAGCAAGATCTGGGGGTCTGCCGCTGCCCCCTGGGGATATCCTGGAGGTGAGATCTGGGGTCTGCCGCTGCCCCATGGAGGCGAGATCTGGGGGTCTACCGCTGCCCCTGGAGGTGAGATCTGGGGTCTGCCGCTGCCCCATGGAGGCGAGATCTGGGGGTCTACCGCTGCCCCTGGGGGGGGGACCCTTGCTGCTGCCCCATGGGGATATCCCAGAGGTGAGATCTGGGGGTCTGCTGCTGCCCCCTGGAGGCAAGATCTGGGGGTTCTGTCACTGCCCCATGGGGATATCTTGGAGGTGAAATCTGGGGGTCTGCAGCTACCCCTGGGGGGGTATCCTGGAGCTGCTGGGGTCTGACTTGGTGGATTCCAGGGTGTGATCAGTATAACGGCACTGACCTGACACTGTCTGTAGTCACTGAGCACAATCCTGCTGACAGGTATCAGTGTAATCAGTATAACAGCGCTGACCTGACACTGTCTGTAGTCACTGAGCACAATCCTGCTGACAGGTATCAGTGTAATCAGTATAACAGCGCTGACCTGACACTGTCTGTAGTCACTGAGCAGATTCCTGCTGACAGGTATCAGTGTAATCAGTATAACGGCGCTGACCTGACACTGTAGTCACTGAGCAGATCCTGCTGACAGGTCATGTATCAGTATAACGCATGACTGACACTGCTGTAGTCACTGAGCAGATTCTGTGAAGTATCAGTGTATCAGTATAACGGCACTGACCTGACACTGCTGTAGTCACTGAGTACAATCCTGCTGACAGGTATCAGTGTAATCAGTATAACGTGCCGACTTGACACTGTCTGTAGTCACTGAGCACAATCCTGCTGACAGGCATCAGTGTAATCAGTATAACAGCGTGACCTGACACTGTCTGTAGTCACTGAGCACAATCCTGCTGACAGGTATCAGTGTAATCAGTATAACAGCGCTGACCTGACACTGTCTGTAGTCACTGAGTACAATCCTACTGACAGGCATCAGTGTAATCAGTATAACGGTGCCGACCTGACACTGTCTGTAGTCACTGAGCAGATTCCTGCTGACAGGTATCAGTGTAATCAGTATAACGGCGCTGACCTGACACTGTAGTCACTGAGCAGATTCCTGCTGACAGGTATCAGTGTAATCAGTATAACGGCCTGACCTGACATGTCTGTAGTCACTGAGCACAATCCTGCTGACAGGTATCAGTGTAATCAGTATAACAGCGCTGACCTGACACTGCCTGTAGTCACTGAGCAGAATCCTGCTGACAGGTATCAGTGTAATCAGTATAACGGTGCTGACCTGACACTGCCTGTAGTCACTGAGCACAATCCTGCTGACAGGTATCAGTGTAATCAGTATAAGGCGCTGACCTGACACTGTAGTCACTGAGCACAATCCTGCTGACAGGTATCAGTGTAATCAGTATAACGGCGCTGACCTGACACTGTCTGTAGTCACTGAGCACAATCCTGCTGACAGGTATCAGTGTAATCAGTATAGCGGCACTGACCTGACACTGTCTGTAGTCACTGAGTACAATCCTGCTGACAGGTATCAGTGTAATCAGTATACAGTGCGACTTGACACTGTCTGTAGTCACTGAGCACAATCCTGCTGACAGGCATCAGTGTAATCAGTATAACAGCGCTGACCTGACACTGTCTGTAGTCACTGAGCACAATCCTGCTGACAGGTATCAGTGTAATCAGTATAACGGCGCTGACCTGACACACTGTAGTCACTGAGCAGATTCCTGCTGACAGGTATCAGTGTAATCAGTATAACGGCATGACTGACACTGCCTGTAGTCACTGAGCAGATTCCTGCTGACAGGTATCAGTGTAATCAGTATAACGGCACTGACCTGACACTGTAGTCACTGAGCAGATTCCTGCTGACAGGTATCAGTGTAATCAGTATAACGGCACTGACCTGACACGTCTGTAGTCACTGAGTACAATCCTGCTGACAGGTATCAGTGTAATCAGTATAACAGTGCCGACTTGACACTGTCTGTAGTCACTGAGCACAATCCTGCTGACAGGCATCAGTGTAATCAGTATAACAGCGCTGACTGACACTGTCTGTAGTCACTGAGCACAATCCTGCTGACAGGTATCAGTGTAATCAGTATAACAGCGCTGACCTGACACTGTCTGTAGTCACTGAGTACAATCCTACTGACAGGCATCAGTGTAATCAGTATAACGGTGCGACCTGACACTGTCTGTAGTCACTGAGCAGATTCCTCTGACAGGTATCAGTGTAATCAGTATAACGGCGCTGACCTGACACTGTTGAGTCACTGAGCAGATTCCTGCTGACAGGTATCAGTGTAATCAGTATAACGGCACTGACCTGACACTGCCTGTAGTCACTGAGCAGATTCCTGCTGACAGGTATCAGTGTAATCAGTATAACGGCACTGACCTGACACTGTAGTCACTGAGCACAATCCTGCTGACAGGTATCAGTGTAATCAGTATAACGGCGCTGACCTGACACTGTCTGTAGTCACTGAGCACAATCCTGCTGACAGGTATCAGTGTAATCAGTATAACAGCGCTGACCTGACACTGCCTGTAGTCACTGAGCAGAATCCTGCTGACAGGTATCAGTGTAATCAGTATAACGGTGCTGACCTGACACTGCCTGTAGTCACTGAGCACAATCCTGCTGACAGGTATCAGTGTAATCAGTATAATGGCGCTGACCTGACACTGTAGTCACTGAGCACAATCCTGCTGACAGGTATCAGTGTAATCAGTATAACGGCGCTGACCTGACACTGTCTGTAGTCACTGAGCACAATCCTGCTGACAGGTATCAGTGTAATCAGTATAACAGCGCTGACCTGACACTGTCTGTAGTCACTGAGCAGATTCCTGCTGACGGTATCAGTGTAATCAGTATAACGGCGCTGACCTGACACTGTAGTCACTGAGCAGATTCCTGCTGACAGGTATCAGTGTAATCAGTATAACGGCACTGACCTGACACTGCCTGTAGTCACTGAGCAGATTCCTGCTGACAGGTATCAGTGTAATCAGTATAACGGCACTGACCTGACACTGTCTGTAGTCACTGAGTACAATCCTGCTGACAGGTATCAGTGTAATCAGTATAACAGTGCCGACTTGACACTGTCTGTAGTCACTGAGCACAATCCTGCTGACAGGCATCAGTGTAATCAGTATAACAGCGCTGACCTGACACTGTCTGTAGTCACTGAGCACAATCCTGCTGACAGGTATCAGTGTAATCAGTATAACAGCGCTGACCTGACACTGTCTGTAGTCACTGAGTACAATCCTACTGACAGGCATCAGTGTAATCAGTATAACGGTGCCGACCTGACACTGTCTGTAGTCACTGAGCAGATTCCTGCTGACAGGTATCAGTGTAAATCAGTATAACGGCGCTGACCTGACACTGTAGTCACTGAGCAGATTCCTGCTGACAGGTATCAGTGTAATCAGTATAACGGCACTGACCTGACACTGTCTGTAGTCACTGAGCACAATCCTGCTGACAGGTATCAGTGTAATCAGTATAACAGCGCTGACCTGACACTGCCTGTAGTCACTGAGCAGAATCCTGCTGACAGGTATCAGTGTAATCAGTATAACGGTGCTGACCTGACACTGCCTGTAGTCACTGTGCACAATCCTGCTGACAGGTATCAGTGTAATCAGTATAATGGCGCTGACCTGACACTGTAGTCACTGAGCACAATCCTGCTGACAGGTATCAGTGTAATCAGTATAACGCGCTGACCTGACACTGTCTGTAGTCACTGAGCACAATCCTGCTGACAGGTATCAGTGTAATCAGTATAGCGGCACTGACCTGACACTGTCTGTAGTCACTGAGTACAATCCTGCTGACAGGTATCAGTGTAATCAGTATAACAGTGCCGACTTGACACTGTCTGTAGTCACTGAGCACAATCCTGCTGACAGGCATCAGTGTAATCAGTATAACAGCGCTGACCTGACACTGTCTGTAGTCACTGAGCACAATCCTGCTGACAGGTATCAGTGTAATCAGTATAACAGCGCTGACCTGACACTGTCTGTAGTCACTGAGTACAATCCTACTGACAGGCATCAGTGTAATCAGTATAACGGTGCCGACCTGACACTGTCTGTAGTCACTGAGCAGATTCCTGCTGACAGGTATCAGTGTAATCAGTATAACGGCGCTGACCTGACACTGTAGTCACTGAGCAGATTCCTGCTGACAGGTATCAGTGTAATCAGTATAACGGCACTGACCTGACACTGCCTGTAGTCACTGAGCAGATTCCTGCTGACAGGTATCAGTGTAATCAGTATAACGGCACTGACCTGACACTGTAGTCACTGAGCAGATTCCTGCTGACAGGTATCAGTGTAATCAGTATAACGGCACTGACCTGACACTGTCTGTAGTCACTGAGTACAATCCTGCTGACAGGTATCAGTGTAATCAGTATAACAGTGCCGACTTGACACTGTCTGTAGTCACTGAGCACAATCCTGCTGACAGGCATCAGTGTAATCAGTATAACAGCGCTGACCTGACACTGTCTGTAGTCACTGAGCACAATCCTGCTGACAGGTATCAGTGTAATCAGTATAACAGCGCTGACCTGACACTGTCTGTAGTCACTGAGTACAATCCTACTGACAGGCATCAGTGTAATCAGTATAACGGTGCGACCTGACACTGTCTGTAGTCACTGAGCAGATTCCTGCTGACAGGTATCAGTGTAATCAGTATAACGGCGCTGACTGACACTGTAGTCACTGAGCAGATTCCTGCTGACAGGTATCAGTGTAATCAGTATAACACACTGACCTGACACTGTCTGTAGTCACTGAACACAATCCTGCTGACAGGTATCAGTGTAATCAGTATAACGGCGCTGACCTGACACTGTCTAGTCACTGAGCACAATCCTGCTGACAGGTATCAGTGTAATCGGTATAACGGCGCCGACCTGACACTGTCTGTAGTCACTGAGCACAATCCTACTGACAGGTATCAGTGTGATCAGTATAACAGCGCTGACCTGACACTGTCTGTAGTCACTGAGCACAATCCTGCTGACAGGTATCAGTGTGATCAGTATAAACAGCGCTGACCTGACACTGTCTGTAGTCACTGAGCACAATCCTGCTGACAGGTATCAGTGTAATCAGTATAACGGCACCGACCTGACACTGTCTGTAGTCACTGAGCACAATCCTGCTGACAAGTATCAGTGTAATCAGTATAACGGCGCTGACCTGACACTGTCTGTAGTCACTGAGCACAATCCTGCTGACAGGTATCAGTGTAATCAGTATAACAGCACTGACCTGACACTGTAGTCACTGAGCACAATCCTGCTGACAGGTATCAGTGTAATCAGTATAACGGCGCTGACCTGACACTGTCTGTAGTCACTGAGCACAATCCTGCTGACAGGCATCAGTGTAATCAGTATAACAGCGCTGACCTGACACTGTCTGTAGTCACTGAGCACAATCTGCTGACAGGTATCAGTGTAATCAGTATAACAGCGCTGACCTGACACTGTCTGTAGTCACTGAGTACAATCCTACTGACAGGCATCAGTGTAATCAGTATAACGGTGCCGACCTGACACTGTCTGTAGTCACTGAGCAGATTCCTGCTGACAGGTATCAGTGTAATCAGTATAACGGCGCTGACCTGACACTGTAGTCACTGAGCAGATTCCTGCTGACAGGTATCAGTGTAATCAGTATAACGGCACTGACCTGACACTGCCTGTAGTCACTGAGCAGATTCCTGCTGACAGGTATCAGTGTAATCAGTATAACGGCACTGACCTGACACTGTAGTCACTGAGCACAATCCTGCTGACAGGTATCAGTGTAATCAGTATAACGGCGCTGACCTGACACTGTCTGTAGTCACTGAGCACAATCCTGCTGACAGGTATCAGTGTAATCAGTATAACAGCGCTGACCTGACACTGTCTGTAGTCACTGAGCAAATCCTGCTGACAGGTATCAGTGTAATCAGTATAACGGCACTGACCTGACACTGCTGTAGTCACTGAGCACAATCCTGCTGACAGGTATCAGTGTAATCAGTATAACGGCGCTGACCTGACACTGTCTAGTCACTGAGCACAATCCTGCTGACAGGTATCAGTGTAATCGTATAACGGCGCTGACCTGACACTGTCTGTAGTCACTGAGCACAATCCTGCTGACAGGTATCAGTGTATCAGTATAACAGCGCTGACCTGACACTGTCTGTAGTCACTGAGCACATCCTGCTGACAGGTATCAGTGTATCAGTATAACGGCGCTGACCTGAACTGCTGTAGTCACTGAGCACAATTCCTGCTGACAGGTATCAGTGTAATCAGTATAACGGCACGACCTGACACTGTCTGTAGTCACTGAGCAATCCTGCTGACAGTATCAGTGTAATCAGTATAACGGCGCTGACCTGACACTGTCTGTAGTCACTGAGACAATCTGCTGACAGGTATCAGTGTAATCAGTATAACAGTGCCTGACTGACACTGTCTAGTCGTACTGAGCACAATCCTGCTGACAGGCCAATCAGTGTAATCAGTATAAAGCGCTGACCTGACACTGTCTGTAGTCACTGAGCACAATCCTGCTGACAGGTATCAGTGTAATCAGTATAACAGCGCTGACCTGACACTGTCTGTAGTCACTGAGTACAATCCTCTGACAGGCATCAGTGTAATCAGTATAACGGTGCCGACCTGACACTGTCAGTGTCACTGAGCAGATTCCTGCTGACAGGTATCAGTGTAATCAGTATAACGCGCTGACCTGACACTGTAGTCACTGAGCAATCCTGCTGACAGGTATCAGTGTAATCAGTATAACGGCACTGACCTGACACTGTCTGTAGTCACTGAGCACAATCCTGCTGACAGGTATCAGTGTAATCGTATAACGGCACGACCTGACACTGTCTGTAGTCACTGAGCACAATCTGTGACGGTATCAGTGTAATCAGTATAACGCGCGACCTGACACTGTTAGTCTGAGCACTTCCTGCTGACAGGTATCAGTGTAATCAGTATAACGCCCGACCTGACACTGCCCGTTAAAATGGCAATTTCCCGCGAAGTATCGTGTAACAGTTAAAGCCTGACCTGAAATTTTATCACGGCACAATTGCTGACGTTTTCAGTGTAATCAGTATAACGGGACGACCTGACATGTCTGTAGTCACTGAGCACAAACCTGCTGACAGGTATCAGTGTAATCGTATAACGGCGCCGACCTGACATGTCTGTAGTCACTGAGCAAATTCCTGCTGACAGTATCAGTGTAATCAGTATTTAAAGGCACCGACCTGACACTGTTGTATTTACTGAGCACAATCCTCTGACAGGGATCAGTGTATCAGTTTTAACAGCGCTGACCTGACAACTGTCGGAGTCACTGAGCACAATCCCGCTGACAGGTATCAGTGTAATTTGTATAACGGCCGACCTGACACTGTCTGTAGTCACTGAGCCCAAATCCCTGACGGGATCTGTAATAGTTAAAGGCCCCCCCTGCATGTCTGTAGTCCTGACACAATCCTGTGACAAATATCAGTGTAATCAGTATAACGGGGTGACCTGACATGTTGTCCTGGCACAATCCGCTGACAGTATCTTTTAATCTATAACGCCTGACCTGAACGTATCACTGACACAATCCTGCGACAGTATCAGTTAAAAAGTTAAACGGGCCCGACCCGACACTGTAGTCACT